>CM040242.1:235323212-235553275 GCA_022545495.1 Chrysanthemum lavandulifolium | reverse complement strand
TCAAAAGCCGCTCGAGAGGAAGAAATACTAGGGACATAGCGTAAACCTTTAAAACATTAAGAGAAATAAACATGAAGTCGAACCCCAGAAATGCACCTTGAATGGAAGAGGAATGTTCCCGGATACACAGAATACTAACGGAATCAAGGTATGCCTGCACAAAGCGGGCGATGATAAATCTCCCATCCCCAAAGTGCCTCAAGGATGTTCAAAAACTAAATGGGAACCGGCAATCTTAAATAGATTCTCACAATCACCGAAAATCACTACCTTTCTTTAAAACACTCGAAGTGTACAAAAAATTTGAATTCAAAGGAACAAAGAAGGAGGAAGCTTTTAAGCGATGAAGAAAATGATAGCAACCTCCCAACCCTCACAATACCAGAAAAGAGGAGCTCATAATATACCTTCATGAAGAAAAAAAACGCTTAGTGCTTTAATGACAAAAGGGAAGGCATGCAAACACCAATATACTTTGTGTTTAGCCTCATGTGGACCGAAATCAACTACACACGATGGAAAAACTGGTATTATCCTTAGTACATGCTACAAAACGCTTGAAGAGATACTTCCAAGCGCACACAGTCGTGGTTATCACGGATCAACCAATAAAGCAAATACTGTCAAAGCCAGAGGTCGCAGGCAGACTACAGAAATAGAGCATCGAGTTAGGAGAATATGATATACAATACAGGCCAAGGATATCAATCAAAGGACAAATCTTGGCAGATTTCATAGTAGAACGTCCAAAGGACGATGAAGAAGACGAACCAATGGAAGAAGAAGAACTTCCGCAACCATGGATCCTGTTTACGGATGGCTCATCTTACATAGATGGCTCCGGAGCTGGGCTAATACTGACAGACCCTCCGGGGACGGAATTCACTTATGCCTTAAGGTTCATCTTCGAAGCAACAAACAACGAAGCTGAATATGAAGCCTTAATAGCTGGGTTAAGGATAGCAGAACAAATGGGAGTTAAGAATTTACAAGCAAACGTGGACTCAAAACTGGTGGCAAACCAAGTCAACGGAACGTACGTCACAAAAGAATCAGGGATGATTCAATACCTGGAAAAGGTAAAGGAACTCATGAAAAACTTCCGGAATGTTCTCAATCAAACAAGTCCCTAGAAGTAAAAACAAAAAGGCGAACGCCATGAGTAAATGGCGTCTACCAGCTTCGCACAAGACAAAAAAAAGCAAGTGCTAGTGGAGGAGTTAAACCAAAAGTCAATAAAGGAAGCACCGATGGTAGCAATAACGGAAGAAGAGGGGTACACATGGATGACCCCAATATATGAGTATCTGGCCAAGGAAATACTTCCAGCTGAAGAAAAGAAAGCAAGATAAATTAAAAGAAAATCACAAATATTTGCAGTAATCAACGGGACACTTTACAAGAAGTCCTTTCTTGGACCATGGTTACGGTGCGTAGGACCCCTCCAAGCAAATTATATGCTAAGGGAAATCCATGAAGGATCTTGCAGCATGCACGCCAGAACAAGGTCCATAGTGGCCAGAGCCCTGCGCACCGGATATTACTGGCCTACCATGCACGAAGATGCTCGAAAGCTAATCCAAGCATGCAAAAACTGTCAGGTACGCAGGCCAGTCCCGAGGCATTCGCAAGAAAAGCTAACACCGATCACTTCCCCATGGCCATTCTACAAATGGGGAATCGACATCGCAGGACCTCTTCCGAAAGGGCCTGGAAAAGTCAGGTTCCTCATAGTAGCAATAGAATACTTCATGTAAGGCCCCTTTATTACGTATACCTTATCACAACTTTAGACACAAACACGCTCTATGCGTAAACCACAACAGTTACGCTATGCGTAGATAGAAAGATGAAGAATAGAAGGTGGTGACTTGATGATATGGATCGTGTATGTATTTAGAGAGATAGAGGAAAGAAATGAAAACAATATTTCATATGGAAAACACACACACACACACACTCAAGTACACCCCTCAAATGAGACTTTGAGGGGTTTATATAGTACAAGTAGTAGACACCCTAATGGGCTTGGCATGGGCTCGTTTGGGCTTGGGTTGGACATGGATTGATATAAGGCAAGCTTAACTTAACTTCAACCAATTAGCTTAGCCCGGTCACGAGCCCGCTGACTATTCTATCACGATATCTAACACACGTTAAAAGTTCCTAATCGTGAATGACCATCACTTCTAATAAAACTATTATAACAATAATCCCCTAAGGGTGGTCATTCAAAAGATGCTCCACTTGATTAGATCTTTACTTTCCTTGAGCTTGAACTTTGCGTGTAGATATAGAATAGTCTTGATTCTTTGTTCCTTCATGCTTTGTGATCGACAATGTGGTTGTTCACCGCTGTCAACTTCGCTGATTAGGTGTCTCACGCCTTTCTCCACCATGCTCACACTTCTATTTGTCTTTAGGTTACCAATGATGTAGTTCTCTAGTCTTTACACTTTGTAGATTCTTTGACATTGGTGAATAATCATCTTTAACTTTGTGTTGCCTTTGATTTTGATGAGAACTTTCATGTGTTGTTGGTATGAGCATGTGGAGAATCAGACGATCAATCCGCTCTGGAGCTTCCATAAGAAGAAAACATAAAAACATGTTAGTAATAAGCGGATTCCAGACTTACAAGTTTGAATTTCGAGGGTGTTAACAAAGATAGTGTGAAAACACGCCTCTAATTCTCACAAAGGCCGCTCTCGAACTGGAGTCCCACAAGTGAGATAACGCGATATACCAAAGTACATCTATAGCTCGGATGAGTCGCGAGGTACACCAAGCATCACCCCACGATCAGACCGTTTGAGACACACTAAGCGTAATCCACGGGAGTTACCGGTGACCGTCCGTCGTCGCTTGATGTTGACCCGGCAGGAGTTTCCATTTAATCACTAAAGATCACAAATGTGAATCTTCTCATAAATGTTCGGTAGATTGCTAAGATCTCGTAGGACTCTGAATATATCACTTGTGCCCTTATTGATGAACAACAAGCGATGTCATGTCAAGTGTTCCTATGAGATCTTTTGATGAATCTCGTGGCTCTAGACTCTATAGTGCATTTTGGTTTTCCCGATGGAGACTAGGAGTAGGGTCTCCTCTTCAATATCAACTATCTCTAAGAGAAGGTCGATAGATTATGTAGGTTCCCAGTGAGAATGAAACAAATCCTTTTAAGAGGAATTGAGTGGCTAGAAGGTTAGGTGCAGTACGTCACTCGGGTCCATGACGCCTTTTCTTTAATACCGGTGTCATCTAGTGACAACCAAGAGAGATGAATTGAACCCGGTTTCGCCTAAGGTTGATTATGGAGGGCTATTTCTTTTCACCCTTTTTTTACTTTTCATTTTAATTCTTCAACCCTTCTTTCTCCTTTCTCACATTACTCCTTTTTCAATCATACCTAAGGACTTCTAATACTAACTATGGGTATTTGTCCTTGGGTAGATCCTCCAACTCTGGCGGATCATAGGACTAATTTCCTATCCTTAGTCACCTTATAACTCCATAATCGTCCCATGTTGCCATAAAACCTTTTCTTGAAAATCTCTCAGAGTGTTTATGATAGAAAACACGCTTTGAAACACTTTGAGAGTTTTATATTTTCATAAACACTCCCTTCACATGTTCTTATATTGTTTTGACGTAAATCGCACATAGAGGGTGTAGTTCGACTTTTGAATTGATCCGCTCATGATAGACAATTCCCACGAGACACGGTTACGTTGTTTAGTTAAAGAGTTCCATTGTCGCTTTTAGGTGACAATAGCTCTAATAACTAACTTGAAGTTGTAAACACCCTTGAAAGAAGGTTAGACCCATGTAAGTTCATGTCTATCACAAGTTTCTCGAAATGGTACATTTATCGACTTTGATTTCTCGTCAATTCATTAGTTCCGATCGAGTCGAGCTCTTTTGAGACTCAAACAACGATCATTAAACCTTTTGATCACATTTAATCATGTTTCTCCCTCAAAAATAGCATATCTATGATGTTTTGAAACAAAATGATTAAAAGATATGTTTTTCAAAAGCATTTGAGAGAAACCGATTTAGCATGAATTTTGGGACAATTTTGGTTTAATACTCCCCTTAGCGAAAGCATATTTTCATACGTAAAATTTAGTATCAATTAAGGTTTAGAGGAGTTATCTTGGTACCAAATGTGAGAGATTTTGAAAAATATTTTTGAAAATTTCAATCAATGGTACGCAAGATGAAGATTTTGAAAATCTTTTGAAGATATTTAGAGAAAAGTATCTTCATTTGTTTTAGGATAAGTGCTCGATATTTATGAAAATCGATTTTATGTAGCACTTTCCTTTCTTTAAAGTTCAAGATTCTGATCAAGTAATCGCAAGCCCTTATGTTTTAGGAAAAGTGCTTGAAAATATTTAAAACCTTTATTTTAGATAAGCACTTTCCTTTCTTTGAAGCGCTGGTCCCGAACTCGATGTGTTCGTGCCATCAATTTGAATTCGGTTTCGCATCAAGTATACGAAAGCCATTATTGAAGAAATTTTGAGAAATGACATGTTTTAGAAAACATTTAAAGAACTCTCGCCAAGCATCTCAGACATGTCCGTATCATTGTTGAATGAAATTTCTAGAAACGCATGTAATATCGATTATACGAGAGACATGTCGTGAGAAGAATATTTTTGGATTTTTGATTTTATATTGTTTTTGTATTTTTGAAAGTTTTTCAAATTTTGTATTTTGTTTTTTGTTTTTTTTGATTTTATAGAAGAAATGGAAAATCAAAAATAGAAGATATAGAGAATGAAGAAGAAGAGTTTATATAATTGGAACCCTCTCGATGAGTCGGGTTCCGAGATATTTGATTCACCGCAACCAAAGACGAAGAGATTTCACAAATAATAGTGTTAGAAGTATTTGATTCCTCACTGAGGGTGTTCACCGTCAACATTATATTGGTTTCTACTTCCTTATCTTGATGATTGTCACTATTATCCGTGTTGGTGCAAGTATCAAAAATCTTTCCTGTGGGAATCCATCTAAGACCTACTTTGTTGAAAACTTTTCCGTGGGAATCCACCCAAGGCAAGATCTAGGAGTTGTTTTCTTATCGATGCAAATGGAAGACTCATTTTTGGAAAAACTACGTCTGAAGAGATCGTCCTATTAGGTGTCTTTTTGTTTATCTTTTATCAACGGGCTTGTTTCTATTTGGTGTCTTAGTGGATTGTTCCTTGGCACGAAATTATCTTTCTTGAGATATTGTGAGACACATGCATCATGATTAATGAAAAGACACATTTTTTACGTAGTATGCATAAATTCAATATTCTTGTTTAAACAAAGACTTTAGCTTTGTCACTACGATCTTGTGGACATTGATTATTGTTCGAAAAGGACTTAGAATTCTAGTGTTGTTTTCTAAGGGCATATCATTTTCTTTTGCGCAACTACTCTTAGATGCAAGCCAATCCCTAGTCTTTTGTAGAGTGTTCCTAGGTGATGGTTTACTACTACTAGCAGTGCCTTGAAATCTTGTAGAATTCATCACCCTAGATGTTGCACCTAAAATTCAATCTTTTCGAGTCTCAGGCCTTTTCCTAGCTTCTTCTAGATAGTGATTGTTGACCATGTCGTTAGAACCGACTTGATTCTTTAATCGGATTTTTGGTCACATTCCGTGTACTAGTCTTAGAAATGCTGTGTAAACACATTTTCTTTATCAAAAACAGTTTTTCAAAACCTTGATAATTCTCTTTTAATAGGCAAAGACGTGGAGTGACTATTTTGATAAATCATTTTCTCATTGACTTTTAGAGGAAACCGAGAAATAGACATTTTTGGTTTGAAACCGGTTTGGGAACATTTGTTTTCTCCTCACCAATGGTTTTGCAAACTTAGTATCCACACTTTCCTTTTAGACATTCCAACCGAGCTCTCAAAAGATCATTTTGCTCTTTCATGTCCTTGTAGGCACGCCATACGACGCTTGTCATACTTGCATTCCTCATATTTTCGATCAAGTTGTTTAAAATAGGACACATTTTCTTTTCAAGTTTTTCAAGTTTTTCAAGAGCTTTTTCATATTTTGAAACAATTATGAGGTCTCGGACCGAGTCTTTCATGATCTTCAATGTAATATGTTTGTAAAATAATGGACATGATATCGAGTTATAACATCTTCAAGAGAGAATCATTTAAATTTTCTAAAACTTTGATGTGTTCAACACTTTCATTAGCTTGCTTTACTGTGGATTTGTGGTCCTGACAAAGTCAACTGCTTTTTCAAAAATGCTTGTTCAAAATGAATTACCCTTGCACCGATGGCATTCACCAGGGCAATTTGAGTTTCAAAAACTTTCTTTGTTCGATGTCAAAACTAGAGAACCGCTTGTTAGTGTAATAGTGGTTTTAGTTTTAACAGCCTCAAGATCCGCAATTCTAGTTTTCACATTGTCTAAAATACTTCTCGCATCACTTGTGTTAAAAGGATTGTTTGATGACATTTGTTCAATGTTCGAAAGAGATTTGGAGACAACAAGCGGTTTTGAAACAGATTTTGAAACCGGTGTTGACTTTTGTTTGAAACACTTTGTGATGGAGAACTTTGACTTTTCTTTTGATTAACAAATGTTATTCCGTAAATTTTGTTCCATTTATTATAATCAATAGGTTTGATTTCGAACCTTTTGTTTCATTCTTTCTACTCTCCTTAGATAGTTCTAACGCTTCAAGAGAATCACGAACAATAATGGGTTCATGTAAACATTTCCATTGTTTAACACATTCGAGGTTTCGAATGTCTTGAGGAACGAAGAAGGGTCGCTACCAAGTGCCATTTTATGATTAGTATGAAAATACGGATTTGTTTGATTAATCAAGATATTGGTTGATTTGGTCGAATGACCCGTTGTAACAAGCAAATTTTCCAATTTTTGATCTTCTCATTCTTATCAAGAATTTCATCAAGAGAATCTTCTCGCTTTGAAAAATCAAGAATCAACTGCTTTCTTCTCTTTTCAAGATCGAAAACATTGTTTTTGTTTAGAAAGTTGGTCATTTAGATCGTAAATTTCCTTGTTTAAAGATTTTATTCTCAAGTTCAAATTCACATCAAGTGTGTCATACTTGAGTTGCAATTGTTTTTCTCTTAAAACAGTAATTTCGATAACCAATTTCTAATTCGACACTTTGTTTGTATGAAATTCAAAAGCTTTTATGCTCTCCTTGTAACTCGCAAGCTCAACGGTCAATTTAGCATTCGTGCCTTAACTTCGCGATTGACCGTTCTAACTTCTCAATCTCAATACCACAATTATTGATTAATGTTTCAAAATAAGCACATGTTTCCTCATCATTAGCACCATTACATTCACCTTGACCTTCATTAGGATCCATATATGGAGTTTCAGAGTTAACATTGCTATTTACTTGCTCCCCACATATGTGTCATAATAAGGTTCGGGAGACACGAATGTGGTTCTCATGAGTAAACGAATTAGCAACATTACTATAATTTGGTACCTCATTGAGTGGATCGATTGTCGTGAGCAGGAGGTGTGTCAAAAGTACCGCATGATGTCGTGTCTATTTGAATGACCGTATGATCGAGTTTGCAATATCGTTTGCTTTATCTACCCGTCCGAAACATGAAATCGATTCCTCATTAGTCAACTCAATTCCGACTCTTCTTTCTATGCTAACAAAGAACATGTATTTGAGCCTTTCAAGCTTCGTCATTGGTTTGACACTAGATTCGAATCAAAATTACGAATCTTGGCCGTGAGGTTCGGAGGTAGCATTCGAACCAAGTCATAAAACGCTTATTCCCATTTTGATATCCCATATTCGATTCACAACCGACCCCGATGTCCAACATATTGTCCCGCATATTGCATCCGATTCCCATTTGTACACCCGCACTAAATCCATGCTCATTCCCAATAACATCTCCCATTTGTCCGCCTTGACTCATATGAATACTTGGTTGAGAAAACTGCGTGATTGTACGATGAAATCCATGGGTTGTTGTTATTCGCAGTAGTAACCACCGATGTTTAATACATTATTGGCGAATGCAAAGAATAGCGATTGTGATGCTAGCTGTATAACGATCTTGCATAGTTGCCATTGATGAAGGTATAATATGATAAAGTTGATGTAGGATCGATTCAACGATAAAGGAGTTGTGTTTAATCCGTTATGGCCGTTTGAAGTTTTGCTGAAAGTCGTACTCGTGAACTTGGTTCTCAGGCGTAAAAAAATTTCTCCCAAAATTTGAAATTTACTATAAAAATCAATTCTAAGGATGTATGAAAAATTTGAGTTTTGACAATTTTGACGCCAAATTTGACCGAAAAAATTTGAATTTGGGTCCAAAAATTTGAATTTTTGACCAAAATTTTCCAAGTTATACCAAAATTTGAATTTCGCGTAAAAATTGAACGATTAGACTCCCCTAAAATTTAAATTTTACTCAAATTTTCCCGCCAAAAAGTTACGAGTAGACGATGGTGTAGACAGAAGAAGTTACGAGTAGACGATGGTGCTTAGGCGTAGGCAATAGGCTTAAGCGTAGGGTCTTTATGCGTAGGAAGATTAGGCGTAGGATTCCTTAGGCGTAGGAAATGCTTATGCTTAAACTGAAAGTTAGGCGTAGAAAAACTTATGCGTAAGATTTAGCTTATGCATAAGACAAGGCTTAGGCGTAAGAAAAATACTTAAGTGTAAAGTGTTCTACGCAGAAGTCTAAGCTTATGCGTAAGATTAGGTTTTGTTTAAAAATCCTTTACACTATCACGAGGTAAAAGATATCCATAAGTCGGTGTTCCACACACTTATCCAAGTGAGGGAAGCACTGAGTAACCGTTGTTGCACGAAGATTCGTAACCAAATGCTTATGCGT
Organism: Chrysanthemum lavandulifolium; assembly: GCA_022545495.1. Lineage (NCBI taxonomy): Eukaryota > Viridiplantae > Streptophyta > Magnoliopsida > Asterales > Asteraceae > Chrysanthemum > Chrysanthemum lavandulifolium. The sequence goes on along the minus strand of CM040242.1, from coordinate 235,544,382 downwards.
AAAACCTTATGCGTAGAAAAAGGGTTTTGACTTTTCTTACGCGTAAAAATAGGGTTTTGACTTACGCGTAAAAAATTTCCAGTTTTCCAAACGATTTCTTATGCACAAACAGCTTCCAAAACACTCAAATACCAAGAAAGTTTTGACCTTTATCACCCAAAATGCCTTTTATGCTTATGCGTGAAATGAACAACGAACCAAACACGAGTTTAAAATGAAGAAAACACGTAAAGCTTGAACTTTTGCAAAAACTCGAAACTTTAACACCAAATAAACCTTAAACCACAAGAATCTTGAATTTTAAGTGTAAAATCAAAGCTTTAAGTGTGGCAAAGATGTATAACGTGAGCTTTACGCCAGACAAAGACCAAAACTTCAAAACAAACACAAACACTCCTAAACCATTGTTAGCGATTGATACCAATTGTAAGGCCCCTTTATTACGTATACCTTATCACAACTTTAGACACAAACACGCCTATGCGTAAACCACAACAGCACGCTATGCGTAGATAGAAAGATGAAGAATAGAAGGTGGTGACTTGATGATATGGATCGTATGTATTTAGAGATAGAGGAAAGAAATGAAAACAATATTTCATATGGAAAACACACACACACTCACTCACACACCCTCAAATGAGACTTTGAGGGTTTATATAGTACAGTAGTAGACGCCTAATGGGCTTGGCATGGGCTCTTTTGGGCTTGGGTTGGACATGGATTGATATAAGGCAAGCTTAACTTAACTTCTAACCAATTAGCTTAGCCCAGTCAACGAGCCCATTGACTATTCTATCACGATATCTAACACACGTTACAAAGTTCCTAATCGTGAATGACCATCACTTCTAATAAAAACTATTAAGGCTAACACTTCACAAAATGGATAGAAGCAAATCCGGTTGCCACTATCACAGGAAACCAAATCAAAAAATTTGTATGGGAATACATCGTATGTAGATTCGGACTCCCAGGAGAAATAATATCCGACAATGGAAAACAATTCTGAGACAACCCATTCAAAGATTGTTGTGAAAAAATGAATATAAAACAACACTTTGCTTCAGTCAAACATCCACAAGCAAATGGATAAGTAGAAAGAGCAAACAGGAGCCTAGGGGAAGGAATAAAAGCACGGTTGGAGGAAAGAAGCAAGAACTTGCTAGATGAGCTATCATACGTCCTATGGGCACACCGCACAATGATAAAATATAGCAACGGAGACACTCCATTCTCATTGACATATGGAACGGAAGCTGTTATCCCAGCCAAGATAGGAATGCCCACATGGAGGACAGCGGAAGCAAACATAGAAGAAAACAATGAAGCCTTGGAAATGAACTTGGATCTACTTGAAGAAAGAAGAGAACAAGCAGCAATACGTGAAGCAAAAAGTAAGGCACAAATGGAAAAGTATTATAATTCAAGAGTTCGCAACACAAGCTTCAAACCAGGAGACTTGGTGTACCGCAACAATGATGCAAGCCATGCCGAAGAAGGAGGGAAATTGGGACCCAAATGGGAAGGACCTTACGAGGTCACTGAAGCATTGGGAAAAGGCGCATACAAGTCAAGGACCGTGCAGAAACCCAATTCCACGGACATGGAACGCCTCGAATCAAAAAGATGTTACATACATCAAGTGTAAGCAACTCATCCCATGCGGACTCAGCAGAGGAGGGTCGATGTCGCAACTTATCTTTCTATATTGTAATATTTTTATCTTGAATGAAAAGGTGAAGCTTAGCTACCTTCACCAACTTTTACTTTAAATTTATCGATTATTTACTTTAAAAGAAATATCAACATATGTAAATAAGACGCGCATACATTTGGGCAGACCCATACATTGTTATTCGAATAACAAAAGGTTGAGTAACCTCCAAATTAACTCAAGATACGTAAAAGATATTGCAAGTCCAAGTCGGGCTTAAAACCCACAAGTATTCAACCAAGACTATTATAATAAGCACACCAGGTGAGATTAAAATAGCAAAAACTAAAATGTTTCAAACAACAAAACATGCATACGATAAACAATCTACAAAACAAAAGTGCCGCACTTGACAGCCACAAAATGTAAAATAAAAAGTGTTATACAATAACCACAAACTAAACTTGGTGGAAGTTCCGTGTGGGTCCGTCCTGCATCGCTTAAGAGCATCCGCACCTATGTCGCCAAAGATCATCACGATCAAGCACATTTGATACTCCATAGTCGACACGGAAAGAGGAACGAACCCGACACACAAGTTGTACCTACCAAAGTTCCCACGCACAGTGGCTAACCCAGAATACCATGTATCCGCAAGAGCCAACCACCATGAAGAGAACCTTCCTTTCCTTGCCGGCTCTCTCAAACAATCTTTAATGGAAGCGGAAAGAGGAGACTCACTTACCACATGACTCCGAATAATGGACATGAACGGTCACCGCTCAAGTAGAACCGAGGGTTAATAGCGAGAGGAATCAGCAATGATGCTCCAGGTAAAGTAAACGACAACGCCTTCACAGAAGAAAGTCCCAAGAGCCTCCAATGAAGACAACATAGGGAACTGAACATCACGAAGCACTTGTAGAGCATTCTCATAATCAGCCTTGGCAGAAGAATTGAAAGCTTCAACACTAGAAAGAGGTGTGCCGGCCATACCATGACAATGACCGGCAACAAGCCCATCTTGTATTCTTCTCTCAATAGCACGACTGATGGCTGCACTAAAAGCACCAAGATAATCTGGAGAATGTCAGCACCTGGACACTGCAAGTCTAAAACCCTCAGACAGCAACCAATGACGGACCGACACAGCAGCAAGCAAACAGGGACGGAGCTTCTCCTCCAAATAAAGAGCAACCTTCAGAAAGAGCTCCCTCAAACGGACAAGCTGCAAGGCACGAGGACGAAGATTCAAACATTCACCCTCCAAAACTTGCACCTGAAAGCAACAAAACCTCATATAAAAAAAAGAGGAAGAGAAGAGAAGATAAAAGAAGAGAGAAAAACGTTCTTAACAAGCTCAGTGTTGCAGGATTCAAGAGAAGAGTTTACACACCATAGCTGCCCAAGCTCGTTATCTTTGTCAGAAACAGAGGACTCAAGTTCCTTAACCTTGGCACGCAATACCTCATTTTCTCTACCAGCTGCCTCAAGAGAAGATACTTGGCCACGAAGAGAAAGCGTCTCAGAAGCTTCGAATTCAGCCTGAGCCAACCGGGACTCTAGCCTGTAAATCATGTCAGCCTAGAGACTACACCTAGTAGACAACCTTTCCTTCTCCTGCAAATCACGCTCCGCACGCATCCGAACCTTAAAACCCGAAAGCAATTGATCATAACTCATCTTGCGGAGCGAGGAAAAAAGTCTAGGAGGGTCAACCCTATCAACAACTTCGCGGCAGTCTAAGGGACTATCAAGAAGAGACCCATTGGACACCTTCCAATCCAGAAGATAGCGCTCCTGTGATCGAAAAAGGTCAAACCCAATAGCAATTCGAGTATCATCAGCCAAAGGCTGACTAACAGAAGGACCAGGAAGATCTCTGACATTCTGGTCGGCAACTCCGCCTAAGGGCGAGCTACTTAAAAAAGGGGAGACATTCCACAATACGAACAGGAGCATAAACAGTCGTCACAACAGTAGTGGCAACAACACCTAAAGCGGTTTCAGACCTGGTACAAGAGGTAACCTCAGCTCCAGCATAAGAGGTACTAGAATCAGAAGAAGAATCGGAGGAAATAACCAACCTTTGAAGAGGACCAATAAAAGGCTCGCGCCTGATGGAGGAATCAACAAAAAACCCAACATCGCGCTCAGGAGTATTTGAAATAGAAGATGTAATAAAAGGCACGGTGTAAGGATCCGTGTAACCCAACTTAGCCTCCAAGACACTACTATTCAACAAAGCCTGAAAACCACCAGCAGGAACACTACCGACAGACGGACCCTGAAGGAAGTCAGGATGAAACCTCTTAGCAGGACTAGAAGGTTCCCCAATACTCAGCGAAGGATTCTCCTTTCTTTTTAATGAAGGACCGGAAGTAGCAGGATCAAGATCGTAGTCGGTAGCCTCGGGCCGATCCACTCCCAATATTAACATCGCACCTTCAGCCCAAAAGAACATTAACTTTAGCCTCAACTCATCCTCGGAAAGAAGAGGAGCAATGGGAAGAAGCGGCAATGTACGATGAACAAGAACCTCCAAAGGATAGGCTCCCTCACGACGAGGACGCATAACCATTCGACTTTAAGAGGATCCGGAGACTGGATATAATCAGGCCAACTCATCACTACACAATAAGGAAAACAGATCAAAATATGGATGCGGAAAGAAGAGTGTTATAAAAAATAAAAAATAAAATAGAAAAAAAAACAAAAAAGAACTCACCCATTCCATCATCATGAAGAAACTCAGGGTACACATCCGCACCCAAAGCATAGTAGCGGCTCAAACCAACCCAGCAAAGAAAGGCTTCAGGAATACCCGAAAAGGAGCAGGATTGGCAGCAAGAATAACATAATGATCCGCATTATACTCATCAGCACGAGGAACAGGATCCTTCAAACAATTCTTATTAGAACTCTAGGGAAACAAAGCAGGACAAGCAAAGTCATCAACCCAGAAAAAGCGATCGTTCCAACTTTTCACAGAATCAAGGGTTTTAGTATAAACCACAAGAACACCATTACGCTTACTGAAAGAGAACCACCCTTCGCCTTCAGACAACATAAAACAGTGAAACAAACCAACAAGAGGCATAATGCCATGAGCACGACACAAGATCTCAAACTGCGAAATCTTGCAAGCACCAAAGATTGAAAGTTGGGAAATATTGATGCGATAATGCCTAATCAAATCAACAAGAAAAATTGACAACGGCAGACGAAAATTCGCAAGGTCAAAAAAGCGGGTGTATAAGCCAATCTTTCTGGGAGGATGCTCATCCATCGTACAACTACGATAAGGAAGCTCCAGATGAACCTCGGAAGGAATATGGTATTTCTCAATAAATGAGTCAAACGTCTCGGAGGGTACCACACTTTATGTCAACAATCAAACTCATAAAGAACGGATATAATCAAAAGCCAAGACGGACAACCGAAGGGATTCTCTTCTCCAAAAGATAAAACCAGGCGGCGATGGCGAAAATACAACAGAAGAAGAAAAGTGAAATTAGTAAAAATAAGGGCAGTATTTATACTAAGAGGATACCTAAATTTGGATGATGGCACGTGGAAAAGATAATCGGAATAAACGATCAAGATCAAAAGTAAAAAGATAAGAATAGCAAGGGCGCGTGGGACATCAGATCAAATCAAAGCAGAAAACGAAGAGTCGATAAACGCCCACGTCGCACGAAACACTTCCAAAGAAAGGGAAGTGTCAGAAAAACGCGTCAAAAAAGTGTGGAAAGTAAACATTGCCCAATCAACTTAAGTCTAGTAACATTCACCGCACGCGACAATATTCGCACGCAATGAACACACTAGAGTGGGGGGACTTGATGACGTATAGCAGGCCCACTGGGCCTAATTCGTGCTATACACATACTGGGCCCAGGCCCAACAATGAGAATAACTACGAACAATGGACCAACAGTAAGCCCAGTAACAAAATTGGCTATGGTCTAAACTAAAAGACGCACGCAGGATAACTAAGCAAACCGAACCATCGGTCGCGGAAGATATCCTGTGTCCGCATCCGCGATTAACACGGAACCTTGTCAGTCAAGGGTCCGGCTCCGGCAGCTAACAATTATATGCTAGTAACCAGGAAACCCTAGCGGTAAACCTCGCCTATAAAAGGGGCTCTAATCCTCATACAAGGTACAACTTTCTCTCCCATAATTACACACACACTCTTACTTCTCGACAAGAATGTGTACTTACTCTCACGTTGGAGTCTAATCATGGGGTCCGTCCCACGTAAGGCTAACGGTTTACTCTTCTTGTGCAGGAATTCAATCAAACTACTTGGATTAGTACAAGATCAGCCAACCAACAGCTTGTTAACCCAATCCAACAAGCGACACTAATACCCATTACAACCCGTCACACTTTTTGTACTAACAAATGTTTTAAAAGCATGTTTGAGTATATATGAAATTTTTAATTTAAAGAAAGGGAGATATGAAATATCCACTTAGAACAGCGACAATGTATAATATGGTTATTATTTATTTATTTATTTATTTTTAAGTGATAGAATATAAAGTTTATGAATTTAATTGTAATTAAGTATTTAAATAATTAGTAGATTGTATTGCGTTTTATACATAAGCGTATTTTAGTCAGTGCTAATTTTGTAAGTTTTTAAGCATGAAAAAAGTTTGACCATTTTCTCTTTACATGTAATTAGATGATTATCCGCGTATAGTAGCAACAATGTATAATAATCTTAACTTGTGTGCTATTTTTTTTTTTCATATACGAGGTGTAGAGTAAGTGTGGGCAAAGAAAGTTAGTGATGTAAATTGTAAATAAGTATTTAAATATTTAATGGGTTGTATTACTTTTTGTAAGTGGCCCATCGAATGTTTTGAAAGAATTGTAATATATCAAAGGAATTGTAATATAATTTGAATGAATTATAATGTGATGAATTGTAATTTGTCATCAAAAGAATTAGAATTGCAATCAATTAGTTGTAATGTGAATGAATAGTAATATACAATCATTATAATTCTAAATAATAATAATAATAATAATAATAATAATAATAATAATAATAATAATAATAATAATAATAATAATAATAATAATAATAATAATAATAATAATAATAATAATAATAATAATAACGCTTTCTCTCCTCCACTATGGGCGATTTCAAACTCTCTGATCCCGCTTCATCTTGATCATTCTTGCCCCATTGATTCAACATCCTTGTTGAATCTTTTATTCAACATCTCTGTCGGAGGTTGGGTTCGATCGTGCTTGCGGTTAGGGTTTGGTTTTTCCTATTTTATGCAGATTTAGGGTTTCGTTTCCTCATATTTTCTGGACCTGTTATGTTTTGGTTGATGCTGGGAGATTCGTTCTGATGTCCTTTCTTCTCTGTTGCGATGGTTTTTTTGGTGATTTGTTCCACGTAAATCACTGCAGTTGGGTTATTATTGGTTACGTCGTTGCGGACTTCTCTCGCCTCTCCAACATAGGGGTTTGTTTGCTGGTTTTAGGAGGTCGAAACATCCTTGTTTTGGCAATAATCTTTCTTCGCCGGGTGGTTTGTGATTTCGTCTAAACTTCTATGCTTCTTGATTCTTCGGCTTTGGTTTTGGGTTTCGAGCAATAGTGAGTTTTGAGCACTTGTGAGTTGCGAATTGTCTTGGTTTGGTCTTCTTTTTATAAGTGCTTGCTATTGTTTCTCATTTTATTCTTCAAGTTGTATAGTGCATGTGCCTTTTGGTTTTGTCTACTTTTGGTTTCTAGTTGATCTTTGGTTATATTGTTTCTATTGGTACTTGTTATTTGGGTATTTTGCTTGCGCATCGCTTTAGTAGTGGTTTGCTTTTGTGGTATGATGGTTGTGCGATTCCATTGTCCTTTCGTTGGTCTTAATGGGTGTCATGACGGTGGTGGAAAGGGACTTACCAAGACGTCATTGATTACTCATTTTCGTGATGACATTGTAATGGCGAGGCATAGGCTATCACTAAACACTCTACTTACTAATTTGGTTGTTTTTTAGAGGCCGAGTTAACTCTTAAGCGTGTAGGAATTTGGTTGTGTGGTGTTTGTTTCAAACACATACTTTTCGAGCTAAGTGTCGTCATGGTGGTGGCTCAGATTTTGTGTCACCCCGATAGTGGTGATGGCGATGTGCGGTTTGTGCTTTATGACATTACAAAGCCGCATATTTCTTCTTGCCCCATGCAACTTGACCAAAGTTAGTGACTTGCTACGACTAACATGATGGGTTTACCTTGGCTCTTCTTGATAATTTGATTTCAAAGGGGTTGCGATCACAAAAATCCATCCTCCCAGTGTCGTTTGGGGTTTTCTCGCGTTGAAGGGTGCTCTTGATAAGGTGATTTGCAAGCCCGATGATATCTCTTGTTGGGTTAGTTTATTAGTCATGCCTCTCTCGCCTCCTCAAAACCTTTTGCCCGAGGAGTAATCTCGAGTGTAGGTCTGCTATCGCGTCCAATGCCGGGAGGAGTATATTGCTAATGCCATTTGTTCTTGGCGTATGTCCGGTGGTGGTTCGCAGACATGTGAGAGGCTTTAATGAACCCTCCCATTCATGGTCTAATATTGATGAGGACAACCTAGACTTGGGCGGCGTAATGTCAGCGGTGTAAGCGAAGATTTGTGATGGTCATTATCTGCGCCGTCGAGTTCTTTCTTCTTACGGTATTGCTCCTTATAATGATGATACTCTTGTGGACTTAAAGGCTAAGCACCCTTTCATACATGCTCCTCTTTTGCCTATTACACCTATTGATCACCATCACCTCATTGCATCTCCTGCTATTGTTCTTGATATGATTAAGAGTTTTCCTCGTGGTACGTCATGTGGTCGCGATGGTTTGCGTGCCCAACATCTCTTAGATTGTCTTAGTGGCGTTGTTGTGGCTATTTCTGATGAGTTGGTTGCTTCTATCACCCAAGTGGTGAATCTTTTTCTTGAAGGTAAATGCCCCAGGGCGTTGGGTGAGTATATTCTAGTGCTCCTCTTACTCCGCTGGTCAAGACAGGGGGTGGTATCCGACCTATTGCTGTGGGAACCATTTGGAGGCGTTTAGTTTCCAAGGTTAGTGCTTCTATGATTGGCCATTCTTTGGATGGTTATTTAAATGAATTACGCTTTGGTGTTAGGGTTTCGGAAGAGGGAGGCTATTCTTCATGTCGTGAATCGGTTGATCGAGGACCGCGAGATGATGTAGGTTTTTCATTGTTGCTAGTTGATTTCAAAATGCCTTCAATTTGGTTGATCGTGCGGTTATGATACAAGAGGTTCGCCGTTGTCCTGCTATTTCACATTGGGTGGAATTTTGTTACTCTAGCCCAGCTAGATTATATTATGGAGAACACACCTTATGGTCACACCAAGGTGTGCAACAAGGTGATCCACTTGGACCTCTTCTTTTTGCTTTGGTGTTACATCCTTTGGTTTGCAAGATTAAAGACTCCTTTAGCCTTTCCCTTCAAGCTTGGTATCTGGATGATGGCACTATTATTGGAGATACTTTGGTTGTGGGAAGGTTTTAGAGCTTATTATGATGGATGAACCTCATTCGGTTACACCTTAATGTTGATAAACCGAGGTTTTTGCCAAAAGAGGATCCCGTAGGCTTGTGGGTGTTTTCCCGCCTAATATTTCCCGCCCTTTGCGTGGTGTTAAATTACTAGGTGGGCCTGTTAGTTGGACTTTGATTTTAGTAGTGAGCTTGTCATGAAAAGGGCGGCCAAAACCATTGAACTTATGGACGCTGTTGCTAAGATTAATGACCCTCAGTGTGAGTTGTTGCTTCTTTGTACTTGTGCTGGTATTTCCAAGTTATATTTTGCTATGCGCACATGCTCTCCCTGGGTCTTTGTGCGGGCCCAGTGTTCTTTTGATGCAGCACTTCGTTCTTCTTTAGAGCTCATTGTCTGTGCTTCTGGGCCTGGATTTGGTGATTGGCAATGGAGACTCTACACCTTACCCTTTACATTTGGGGGGCTTGGTGTCTACTATGCAGGTGATGTTTTGAATTATGCATTTATTGCGTCTAGATTGCAATCTGCTAGCTTACAAACTAAACTGCTTCGACATTCTGATATTGTTACTTATGGGCCTACTTTTGATGATGCTTTAAGTGCTTTTAATGAGAAAATGGATATTGATCTTTTGAGTAATCCGAGTGAGGTCGCTGCCCCCAAACTCATGAAGAAACTGGCAGATATATCTTTCACACATGTTGCTCAAACGGCTGAATCTACGTTTTCTCTATCCACTCGACAAATGGCTCTATGGAAATCTCATATGGAGGAGCATACTTCTGACTGGCTTAGGGTGGTTCCGATCTCTGGGTTAGGACAGACTATGAACAGCAGGACTTACCACTGTGTGTTATGCTATCGATTGGGTGTTCCTTTATTCTCTAGTCCGAAGCCGTGCTCTGCTTGTTCTAGGGTATTTGTGGGCGATATTTATGGAGACCATCTTTGTATCATGTCTTTGGTATTGTGGGTATTAAACACCGACATAACATTGTGCGTGATACCCTTGTCACATCTCATTTTCGGTCCGGATTTCACCGGTAAGAAGTTGATATTGGGCTTGCGAGGGCGACAAACCCTGCGTCCTGCCGATATATTGCTCTACTCTTGAAATGGATGGGTTGATGTTCGTGTGGATCTCACAGTCATCGCCCGACGCAAACCGGGATGGTGGATTTTGTGCTTGGTCGATGCGGTGATTGAGGTTCACAGCGAAAGCGCGTCAGTCACGAAGCTAAGTGTGAAGATATTGGATATGGTTTTCCCTTTCATTCTCTTCTTTTGGAGAGCTTGAGAAGGATGTTGTGCCTTACTAAAGCGGATCCGAAAGTTCTCGATGACTCAAGATATCGGTAGCGTCTTCATTGTTCATATTTTTAGTAGGATCGGTTTCTATAGTTAGAGGTGTGGGGCCAGATTGTTTCGCTCATCCACACTAATTTCTTCAAACCTTTGAGTTTAATAAAGTGATGTTTATAATAATAATAATAATAAAAATAATAATAATAATAATAATAATAATAATAATTAATTTCTTGTGATTATAATAAAAAATTAAAAAAAAAAATAATAATAATAATAATAATAATAATAATAATAATAATAATAATAATAATAATAATAATAATAATAATAATAATTTACAAATATTGATGCTTTAAAGTAAAATTTTGAATTACAACGTAACTCAAAATTTTTCATCTAACTTTTATGTAATCAATTGTCTCACTTGATATGATTGAAGTGAGTGAATTATAAATCCTTTGAATTGTCTCACTTGATATGATTGAAGTGAGTAATGTTATCTCAATTACAATTTTTCAATCAGAACTAAGCGGACTATTGTAATCGACTACAATTACGTCCAATTACACCAGAATACAATGAACCAAACACATTCTAATGGTATTTTAGTCTAACAACATTACTCATTTTATAAGTTTTTAAGTTTTTAAACAAGATAAAGTTTGACCATTTTCTCTTTGTAGTAAAAGATAAAAATATATATTTGGTCTCTCAGTGTTTACTTAGTTTCGTATTTTTTTTTTAACGACGGCATTTTATAAAGAACTAACTAAAGCTAGAAAAGGAAATTACATGGAAGAAATATAAATGACAAGGTTTTGTAACCAATCTATCCAACTAAATTTTAACTTAGGATTCTAGATGAAATCCATAAGAAGATTGTGAAACAATAGATCCCAAAGCACGCCTTTTAGAAGGAGAGCTAGAAAAGACGAAACGAAGCTTTGCTATAACCTTCTACCTTTTCATTCTACAAATCCTCCTACACACAATAATATTATATAGTATTTTTTTCACTTATTCTCTCGATGCATTCAAACTGTCATTTCTGACACTTGTCAAAATCCTGTGAATAAGAGGATAAATAAGAACAATTTGTAAAAGGAAATACTCCCCCCGTCCCTAAATAAATGTCCAGTATTGACTTTTAAAGTATTTTCTCTTCAACTTTAACATTAAATTATTTCATTTGCGTTATGTAATACTTAATGAAAATTATACCAACAAAAATACATTTAAAACTCAATCAATTCATATATTTTGCATCAAGTATTATATTATATAACACAAATAAAATAATTTAAAGTCAAAGTTAAAAAGGGAAGACTTTAAAAATTAATAGTGGACATTTATTTAAAGAATGAGGAAGTAGCATTTTACTATTTTTGTTCACTTATTATTATGTGAATAAGAAAATGTATTTGAAGTATTTTCTAAGTGACACATTTGTGGCCAAAAAGGTACCTGACAGGATATGCTGCTATGGGCTGACAAACAAAACATAGTATATAGAATATTAGAATGTTTGTTATTGTTTGACTGACATATATATATTCTCTGCTCTAACTTACTTATCTACTAAAATGGTGGTTACTGTCCGTTGCTCCTCCTTTCAACCAAACTCAACAAGGAGAACCACTCATCTATCTGGTCAGCTTCTCATTTTGGTCATTAATTTTATAGTTTTTTTTTTTTTTTTTTTTGCATTATATACAAGTCACACTTTTAACATTGTGGTAAAAGAAGAAACTTTTACAAGAGCTTCATCACTAAAATGCGAGAAGTCTTAAGTTTGACCCATAGGTTGTATATGAGTTGAGCTATTGTCGAGTAACTCGAGCTTGAACTCGACTTGAGCTTGTACTAGCCGAGCTTTATTGAACTTCGAGCTCGAACTCGAGCCCAGAAGATGAGCTCAAAATATTTAACGAGTCGGTCGAGTTACTATCGAGCTTTTTTGAGCTTTTAATTAATATACATGTTTTTTAATATATATTATGTATATTTTAAGGATTTGTCAAAGTAAATTTATGAATGTATCGAGCTATCCGAGCCGAGCTTGAGCTTAATTCAAACTTTCTCGAGCTGAGCTTAAGCTTCGCTCATTAACACTCGTCAAGCTATCAAGCCGCACATAAGATTGTCGAGTCGAGTGGAGCTCTGTCAAAGTTCGACTCCCTTTATACCCTTACTTCGTGCAACCAAACTTGAAACGACCACGCCAACCAGACAACCTCCCACCCCATGTTTGAGTCAGTGTAGCGGTAGGCTTACCCATGGCCATGAGATCTTCAACCAAAAGGTTGGACATCATATGTTTACCCAAAAGAGGGGGGGAAAAAAAAGACTATTAGCATATATGTACTTTTGTAAGCTCACTTGATTTTCTAACATGAACTGCTTGTGCTTCTTCGATATAGGGAAACTAGCTTCTCTTCTGGTGAATGTCCGAGGTTTTGTGTCACTCAGGAACAATTTTCAGGTCTCTTTAAAAACTTATGGAGCGTCATTACATGCCATCTATTCTATGCGTAAGGAACCAAGGTCTTGTGGGTCATTGGTGACACGTGAAATTGGTCGGACTTATATTGGAGTTGCAAATGAGTCGACCACTTTGCATCAGGTATGATGGTGAGTCATTCCATGTTAACAGCTAATTCTTTTGCTTATGCATGTTTGTTACGCTCTTTTAAAGTGCTTCGGCTACATGTAAAGTTTGAATCTTTGCAGAAAAGCAAGATTCCAAGATCCCTTCCGATGGAGCTTGTCGTCACCAATGTATTACTGTTGGCGACACCTTTAGATGCTATGGCAGAGACCTGTGAAACCGAGCAGTCTTTATTTAGCATGAACATGCCTTTGCTACTACTTGTTGCTCTAATCGGTGCTACTGTTGGAGGTAAGGTAATGTTTCTCCGTTTTGTGAATAGATAGAATACAAGAAAGCAGTGACATGCACATTTTATAGCCGATTTTGTATCTATTAACGTACAGGACTGTTAGCTCGGCAAAGAAAAGGAGAGCTGCAACGACTGAATGAACAGCTGCGACAAATCAACACAGCTTTGAAAAGACAAGCAAAGATCGAGTCATATGCACCCACTTTAACTTATGCTCCTGTCGGTTCCAAACTAGCCGACAAACAAGTGATTGTTGATCCAAGAAAACAAGATTTGTTATCCCGTCTAAAAAATGGGAAGAACTTCTTAAGAAATCAAGATCCAGAAAAGGCATTTTTAGAGTTTCAAACTGCACTCGAACTTGCTCAGGCGATTAAGGATTCGATAGAGGAAAAGAAGGCTGCGAGAGGACTAGGTTTGTTATATGTTGTTATTAGCCATGTCAAGTTAGTGTCATATTTTTGTATACATACTTCGTTTTATTGTTTCAGGAGCATCATTGCAGAGGCAGGGCAAGCACAATGAAGCAGTTAAGTACCATTCTATGGTTCTATCGATATCAGAACGAGAAGGTGAAGATTCAGGAAACACAGAAGCGTATGGAGCAATAGCCGATTGTTACACGGAACTAGGGGATCTAGAGCGTGCAGCAACCTTTTACGATCAGTATATTTCTAGATTACAAGTAGACTGATCCATTTCTTTAGCTTATGAGTCGATGTAAACAGCTTCCATCGTGACACATCATGTATGCAACATACACTCATTTTTATGAAACAATAATAAGCACGGCCATAACTGGTTAAATAGGTAGCATTAAGCATTACATCGTGTGTATCAACATCATAGCATGTTATAGAAATAGGACAACAATCTCCCAATCAGGAGATGAGGGATACTCAGATGGTAAATAAAAACGTAAAAACAGGAAAACACAACACAAAGCCTCCTAAACTCAAAAACAAAAAGCTCAAGACGATATCTGCAAGGCACATCAGAATGCCGAAATAAAGGTTAACGCCACATAAATATCTCACTGATAGTACATGAGTTGTTGGGCTGCAGCAACGTTTTGGAAACCACCGTCATATATCGCCTGGCTTGCTCCAGGACCACTCATTCCCATAGTTTGTTTATGAGGAAGCTGTGCTTGAGGGTGCATGAGAGCATGGACTCCTGCCATCTTGCTCATTGCCAACTGGCGTTCATATGCCAACAAATCAGCAGCTGATAGCATTGGCGCCGGTGCAGGTTCGGGTAAAGGGTTCGAGCTTGTTCCTGGAGGAGTCGGCTTGCTACCCCATGAGCACTAAATTGCATAAAAACAAAAAACAGAATGAGGTCTATGCACTTGAATAAATCGACTTCAATAAATTTGGAGCACATCAAATCTAGACCATGTTTGGCTCTCCATAAAACTACCGAACACTTTAAAGCTTGTTGGATGCATTACTAATGAAGGCAAAGGAAAACATACACACCTTAATTTGTTTGCCGTAAAGAACTGATTGGGTATTACCCATTTGGATGGCAAGAGCCGCCTCGGCATGATTATTGTATCTCACAAAACCAAATCCTTTATCACGCTGCAGTCGGACTTCCTCAATTACACCAGCACCAAGAGAATAAAAGTGGCGATGAAGCTCAAGCTGGGTTACCTGAAGATAGAATAGAAGTATTTAATTGTTCGAACTAGTCTTACAGCTAGCTATAATCACAATAAAACTGATAAAATCGAAGTAGGGGGCAAGAGTATGACTTCTTACCTCTGGGGCAAGATTACCAACAAAAACAGTCGTATACTGTGGGTTATTCTCAGGAGCGTCACTGTTAGCAAGCTCTTTAACATCCTCTGCAATAAGAAGAATTAAAATCATGTGGGAAGACGAGAATAAACGTGTTCAAAATAACACAAGAGAGCAATTCATACCAGAAGATCCATTAGTTAGCTCCACTACAGTTTTGGAATCTGAAGCCTGTTTTTCATCGCTAGTACCAGCACCCTTTGTGGCCCAGTTGCAGCGTATCTGCCTACTGCCAAGCCACTTCCCTGAAAAGTGAGTCGTGGATGAATGTTAATAAGCACAAAATGAAATCTTGTATATTTAGATAACAAAAGAACACGAATCTGACAGCCTTACCAGTTAAGTCATTTATAGCACTTTGAGCATCCTAAATAGAAATCAATGTCAGAAATAAGGGTCAGCAATCAGGAGGGAGCGTACTACTTCCATAGTGATATTAAAACTGGAAAAAGTATTATATAAAAAGTTTAACCTGTTGGTCCCGAAAAGAAACAAAGCCAAAACCTCGTGAACGGCCTGTTTTTTGATCCCACATAACTCTCGCATCACTAGAATTGGAGCAACACAAAAATAAGGAAGAGTACAGATATAAGATAATATGACAGAGAAAAACTAGCGTATGGGAGAGAGGGGAAGGTACTCACGAACAACTAGCATAGGCAGAGAAGCATGCAAACAGCATAGCATCTGTAACCTCAGGGCTAAGGTCACCAACGAATATGTTGTAATGACCTATAAACAAATATAGCGACTATATAAGACTATATTACATTTGGATAAAAATAATACGCAGCAATCAACGTGTAACCCACATACAGAAAAACACCACAGAAACGAACCTGAGGTATCCTCCCTCTGCCCGCTGGCATATGCCCAATTAACTTTAATAGGTTGTCCAAACCTGTGAATCAAAAACGGTAAGAGTTAATTTTCGGGTAAGATAGCAAGGAAGCACATACCTTAATAAAAAACACTTACAAATGCCTTCCATTTAGAGACAATATAGCAAGTGCAGCTGATCTGCGATCGAAGTAGTGAATGAATCCATAAGATGACTGCGGAAAAAAAAACAGAAATCCTTATAAAAACTCGCTAATCACAAGTTGAAATAAACATTGCTCTATATATCCAATCCCGTTTTAGATAACTCATGTTCTTCAAGTTAACGCACAGTTTAGGTTTGCTGTGGAGAAAGAGTTACCTTATCTTTTCTTATGAGTTTGCATCCTTCAACCGGACCAGTACTTGCAAAAACCTCTTGAAGAAGCGGTTCAGTCACTTGCGTGTGAACGTTGCCCACATACCTGCATTTTCTCAAAAATTAAGAATATACGAGTTGATAAACTCATGTGCACTTTTAGCTAAAGAGATTAATACAGCAAATGCTTCACGTGTATAAACTAGAATATTCAGAATGCATGCCTACTCGGCATAATAACTTAATAAGACAAGCAACTACCAAAGGTATTGTTATGAACACAACAGATATGACCAATCCAGGATTCAATGGAGAACCGAAGATGGCCTAATTCAACAACAGGAGCTCAAGAAGATAAAGAATAGAGACTCGAATTGAAGAACAATGATTGTTATTAATGGAAGATAGTTTGTTACAATGATGTGAGAGAGAATGAGAGAAGATAACTGTTTTACAAGTGAATTTGATAACTAGAAATGTAATGAACAAGATCTATTTATACAAAGGAAGGAAGGAGAAAATGGGAGGAAGGAGAAATGGGAAAAGTAGTTATTTGAGTATCTGTTGACTTTGCTTGTTTGACTTTCCACTTTGAATGATGCATATAACAGGTATATGAATTCAACAACAAACTGTGCGCTAAAGAGAGTATTAAAAGGCTTTCATGCTGTTATACATGCTATCGAGAAAAGGAAAAAAAATGCTATTTGTAAAAAAACTCACACACTGCGGCATGTATTTGGATCAAACCCGGGAGGCAAATTTCCACTTGGGATAGGCTCAATCTGCAAAAGGAAAAAGTGAAAAAAAGAAAAACTAGAAAGCTAAGAGAAAATAAAAGAAAGAAGCCTAATAACTTAAATATTCAGGCAAAAAATGGGTAAATTGTGAAATAACAAAGTTCATCCACAACTAATTTATAGACCATAGACCTAAGACCCGCACAGTTTCGGGATTAGATATCTAAAGTCCACAAAAACGTCCAATTATTAGCCTGAAATTTGGCTGAAACCATTTGCAATGGCTCCATGAGCGTTACTCAGCTAACAAGAATATCTAACAGAACTACCTTAATTGTCTAGAAGTTGGAAACTTTCAGAGTTCTCAAGAATCTAGCAACAAAATTTAATGTGTCATTGTAGCTGACTAACAAATAAAAGTGTATATAAGCCAAAACAGCAGCTGGATTTCATATTCCTTATTTAGACATCTACAGTCGTGTTATCATTTCTTAAGCAATGACAGTATGAGACAACTATGGACTTCCATTTACAGGTAACTTAACCAACATGCTTCTCCTCCTCACCCAACCAAGAAGTGAGCTTCATACCGTTCGCCTAGCTTATAATGGGCAAAAGACTCGAGAGTAATATGCAGTCAACAAAGGCACAGGCTATGTAACTTCCATGTAGCCCCATTGCATATGTCTACTGTTAAATTGTATGAACGATCGCTTACATATGAAGCTCTAGTGAAGCCATTATAATCTGCAGGCCTATAATTGGATTGAAAAGAACTGAAAAAGTGGTTTTATGTGTCTCTTGAAATATCCTACGACCATCCACGTGTATCCAGTCCTTTAGTAACACAGAAACAGAGTTCACATATGTAGAAGTGATTACTTTACTGTTCCATAACAACATCAAAGATACATGACATGATCATTTCTGTATTCGAATTCTAGGTAGAAAAACAATTCCCTTGACCAAAATACTAGGAAAATGCGAGTCAAGTTTAAAATTAACAGGCCTTAGCTATCTGTACTATGTATATACAGTACATTAAATAACTATATATTTTAGTACCCATAAGAAACAGCATGTTCATTTTCAACAGCCATAAGGGAAACCGACCAAAACAGTAAAATTCATTGAAAGCATTTAATCAGTCAAGAAATTTCACCCAGCTAAACGTGTAATACCATATCAATTCCATGTCAACAAGATACATCTTTGAGGCATATAAAGCTCCCAGAAAAGAAGAAATCCATGGTACAAAGTACAAACACATATCAAACTAATCACTACTAGCTAACTCATCTACATCCATTAACTCTACAACATAACAGGATTCTAACTGCCACTTAGTGTCTAAGATTCCATCTATTAAAATCTTATTGGCTTGTTCTGTTTTATAAAAGTAAAAAACCACTTTTGAAGTGTCTTTATTGATGCTGCCCTCTCATATGCTTATAATTTGGCGAAATAAACACTTGTTAACAAGCGCGTTAGTAGGTACTTATCTTAACGGGGTGTCTATTTAAGTTACTTTTCTAGTTTACGAGCTAAGTTTTTTAAAAACCCATTATTTCATCTTATTTGCAGATTTTTTTTTCAGATAATACATATGACCCATTATTTATCTTATTTGCAGACTTACGAGCAGCTCATAATCCAAAAAAAACGACACTATCGAAAAAATACTATTGGACGTCATGAATCATTTAATTTTCACATAGAGCTTAAACTGGTGTCTATTTAAGCTACTTTTAAACTTAGGTGCTTATTTTGTTAGGCTTATTTGCTAAGAACAGCTTATTTTGATTTTAAATGTATCAAATAAGGTGTAAATAAAGCGCACAATAAAAAACTCGAAATTTAGCTAAAACAACATGAGCATCAAATATCAACAAACTAATTGGGTGTTTTTTTTCCTGCTTTTGCTGTTGCTTGAGCTTATATGAGAGTTAAAATGCAATGCTATCAAACAAACAATACTACGAAATAACCCACTCATAAAAAACTGCTTTTTTGCTTAAAAATAAGCAGAAAAACAGAAAGAAAAAAATAAAATAATTAGGGGGTGTTTTTTTCGACTTGTGGCTTATTTGGTTTTGGGCTTATGTTTCATAAGCTCACTTTTTGTGGCTTATTATTTTGACACTTTCCGGCTTATACAAGTTCATTATGACATAATGAACTTATATAAACACAAAAATGAGCTTATGAAACATAAGCCCAAAACAAATAAGCCATAAGCCGAAACAAAAACACCCTTATTTCCACAACACAATGACATCATCAATTAAAAAAAGATTTTTAAAAAAATGATCATTTCATTTGACACCCAATTCACAAATCGAAAAACAATTATGATTTCAGCAACACCCACAAAAAAAGCAGACACATTTAGGTAAGAGACCAGGGTGATGATGGTATTGCTGAAGAAGCACGTGTTGTGTTTATAAACTTTTGATGATCATTGTGGTAGGGAGAGTTTGTTTTTAGCTTATTTTCAGTTATGAGCTGCTTATTTTTCAAGAGTTCATTTTTCCGCTTATTTTTCAAGAACCCATTTGTTTCAGCTTATTGTCCATCATTTCACAAAAATCAGAACCCTAAACATACAATAAGCAACACCCACAAAAAAAAACACACACCTTTATATAAAAAGGATTAAAAATCATAACTTTATAAAAAGATTAAAGAAACCTGTGGGGAGGAGGTAATAGACCAGGATGATGGTGATACTGTCAAAGAAGTGTGTGGATTCTGATTTTTATAGAGCTTAACGGGGTGTCTATTTAAGCTACTTTTCTAGTTTACAAGCTTATTTTTCAAACACCCATGATTTCATCTTATTTAAGCTACTTTTCGAAACACGTGCTTATTGTGTTAGGCTTATTCTCCAAGAACCCATTTTTCAGCTTATTCTGATTTTAAAAGAATCAAATAAGCCACACAAGAAAAAACCCAGAAGCCCAAAATTTAGCTAAAACACAAAACTGCTTTTCTGCTTTAAAATAAGCAGAAAAAATAATCTAAATATTTCCACAACACAATGAGGTCATCAATCACAATTCCTGACAATAAACTTGAAAAAAAAAAAAAAAAAAAAAAAAAATCATCATTTCATTTCATTTCACAAAATCAGAACCCTAACCAATCAATAAGAAACACCCACAAAAAAAGCAGACACCTTTACACAAAAAGATGAAAACTTTATAAAATAAAAAAAGATTAAAGAAAGACCTGTGGGGGAGGAGGTAAGAGACCAGGGTGGTGATGGTATTGTTGAAGAAGCGCGTGTTGCTGCATCAATGCTGCTGCTTGTTGCTGTTGTTTTATTCTTTGATGTTGTTGCATTGTTTTATTCAATTCAATCAATTTGGGAATTAGGGTTTGTTTGTTTTTTATGATGATGATATAAGTGAGGAAAAAATGAAATGAAAAAAAGAGTATGGAAGGACCTGGAATAAATAAATATTTGAGTGACTAATGAAAAGGGTACACACAAGTGTTAAACTAAAAAGCCAAAAGTCAAATGCTCAAATGAAATGTTTATTACTCTAATCTAATGACTAATCAATAAGTAATGGGATGTGTTTCTTATAAGACTTGCAAGTTACTACTTGTCACTTTCTCTACATATGGATTTATAAGCATATTTTATCAAAAAAAAAATATATATATATCTTTACTAACATGGTATTCACATGCGGCGGGTTTGAAGGTGTGTATTGTTTAACGATTTTCTATAAATAAATATTGGAGTAACTAATGAAAAGAGTACACCCAAGTGATAAACTCAAAAGTCAAATGCTCAAATGAAATGTTGTTCAATACTCTAATCTAATGACTAATCAAGCTATTATATTTTATGCATTTTTATAAGCATATTTTGTCCATCTTTTAATCCAATTTTTTTTTAATTTTTTTTTTAATAGCGGTATTCGCAAAAGCAGTAGATTTGAAGCGAATGTTGTTTAATGACCTTTTAATTTTATGTTTTCTTGCGAATATTGTTTGGGATTTTCTATAGTAGATGATAGTTTCTAGAGATTTTGTGTTTGTGTCGTGAGATTGTGAAGAATTAATATGTCATATTATTATAGTATGCGCTATGGGTTTCCTCCTAGGCGAAGCGGGAACAAAAATAAGTGAGGTTTATTCCCCAAATGTGAAGGTTTGAAGAAGGCATACTACCCGCTTGGATGTCATTGCACGACTCGAACCACTTTAGCCGTTCAAAAAAAAAAAAAAAAAAAAAACATGATGGTTTATAATAAGATGAAGAGGTTCAAACTTTTGTTAACCATAGTGGAAACCTATTTCATGCTTACTTGAGGTTAAAAGGTCTAATATCGTGAACTTCTTTACATTTTAATACATTTAAGATATATATGATGTTTATAAAGCTTTAACATGTGTATGACCAAAATGTATAAAAGTTAATGACATTAATCAAAATTATAAATCTTTATAAAGTTTTATCATAGTTGATGGACTTATATGCAAGTTTAAAAAGTTATTAATTTTAATTGTAATTATATTAAATTCATTATATTAGTTATATTTTATTATTGTAACATTTAATTGAATGTATAATCAGTGTATCGTTTAAATTTATTTTAATAATTACCAATAATAGAAGTTGTGTTACCATAATTTTGTAAAACTTCTAAAGATAGCATGTCTCAAATACATTACAAGGAATAGAGATAGAGATAGAGATTACAATATTTTGCTACAAGTTGAGTCTCACTGCGGCTGTTAATCGGGTATACTATACTTGAATAAGCTTTAAAAGATCAGAGTATTAGGACCTTAATAAGCTTTGTTTATGTTGGGGTATGGGTATTTATTAGTTTTTTCGATTTGTGTAAGGCTAAGGTTAAGATTTAATTTACCTGGGTGAATTGTATAATTACAAGCAACAATTCGACCCACAACTAACCCGGTATTACGAAATTTGCTTTGGAATAGTTCACAAAGGTGATTTCATTGGTTTGAGCAATTAAAAGATAGCTCTTTGAATTTGGGTCTCTAAAATGTGTTCATTTGTTATATGAAAGTTACATAACTTTCACCGGTGGTTAGTAAAGGTTATCCCGCTTTTCATAACATGAGCGTGTTCCATAACTTTCACACTTGGTTAGGGTCATCATAGCGGTTATCATAACCATGATCAATAACTATGAGTCCGGATGTATATTGACTTACCCAAACGTGCATGCCACACCACCGACTTGTTTCAATCTTTAACAAAATTCATTAATTACACTAAAGTATTATGGGTCGGGTTGACCAAACTATTTAAAATTAAATTTCTTCGGGTATCATTTGCAATAAAATAAACATAAACATAAACAATTAGTTCTTTATTCTTATTTTCAGTTTTGTAAAAAGGAGGGGAAATGATTTTTCATAAAACATAGAAAACTTGTTTTCATAATAATGTGTTATATATTAAAGAAAATAATGGAGGCATGGGGTTACAAGGGAAAAATATTGTTTTGTACAGTAGTTTCTTTTGTTAGGTTAAAAAAATGCAATCAAATGGCTTGTGTTCAATGATACACATGTTGTGTGAGAAACTCTTCAATTAAATAGTTGTGAGTTCAATTCATACTTATAACATTTGAGATATATATGTGTTATGCATATATATGAATTTAAACCATACTTATAACATGTGTGTAAATGTCAAAGAAAAAGTCGTAGGATTACAAGTTTGGCATCACTATGTTCTTTAAACTTGGCATGAGGTTCTTTTTTTAATCTGAAAATTGTAACGATTATTGTTGAGTAGGTATTTTATTTTATTGAAACATTTAATGGGCTAAATCATATTATATGGGCTTAATCATATTATATGGGCTTATAAACTCGATATATGAGATTAATTTTGGGCTACTCTATTTCAAAAAAACTCAGGAAATACTCGTGTTATATGGTTTAGTTAATTCAAGCCCGAGTAAGCAGTAGAATTATACCCTTAACCCGACTTAAAGTCTACATGTCATCTTAGCGCTACATCATCCTCTTTCCTTCTCGCTCACTCATCAATCACACTATTATAACACTCACTCGTCATTTACGTATAGCCAATATTTATTTAAATATATAAAAAAACACACACTCACACACAACCCCACAAACACACACGCGCCGCTTTTATTGTTAAGTCACTATGGTGACTAAAAGGGTGTTTGATATGCTTCTCACATCGTCACCGTTCTTTTTTGGGTAAAGGTTAATTCACCCGGCAAAATACTATTACACCAAAAACATTGAAGACAAATGACATGGGTGAATCCCATGCCCATAACCCGATCGAGGCGACGAAAATGCACGACATGTGCAACTTACAGACTTCTTATATAAGAGTGACACACCACTCTTATAACTAATAATTGAACAAAACTACAACGACTATCAAAATATAACAAATAAAATGCTAATCAAGTAGATACACTTGATTCTTCGAAGTCGTCATATCGTCCAAACCATATCACGAAGTAGCCAATACCATGGTAAGAAAACACAACCATCCTCACCAAATGACTACAACAAACCCCATGCTATGGCACGGTTCTTTACATCAAGAACATTCACTTGCAACACGCGATAAGAACACGCCATAGACCACCAATAGGGTTTAAACAAACCTAACCGATAAAGAACGACCCAAACTCCCGTAATAATAGACCACACCATGATAACATAAGCAATAACAGTCCAAGTATACAATATCATGGTCCTCAAATTGAAGTCACGATTCACAAGTTTCACACAACAACAGGAGAGACTCTACAACCACGGATAGAGCAGCAAGCGCAAACTCGCTCCAAATGTGTATGTTGAGATGCAAAACCGAATACCAATAAGAAAACCAACTAATACGTATAAAACCAACGCACGTCCACAATAGCAGCTTCACCCATCAATTACCACTCGTAGAAGTGGCTCAACATGAATTCCAAGCAAGAATCTGCCATAGAACGTAACAACCCAAAAACTCACAATAAGTCCTATACCATAAACTCCGGTGAACCGGTCATGGTTTGAGTGCATGGAGCAAGTGCAACCCAATGTAACATGATCACCAGAGACATAAACTAGGGTCGTCGAACCCTAACTTACAAAGAACAACATCCATATAAGACCCACGTGTAGAGTAGAACCATATACCATCGTGCGAACAATCACGAAAACGACATATAAGGTTTAAAACAAACCCTAACCTCCAATTCAACCAAGACATCGTTCACGTAACCGATTATAAATCAGCAATATGCACACAATTCAGGTCGGGGAACGCCACATACTAGGGTTTTTGAACAAGATTACCCTATCAAACTTGACTTCTATCTATCTAAACCCACGAACAGGGTTAATCAACCCGCAATCAAGATAAACTACATCCATTTAGAACGTACATTAAGATTTCCAAATCACGTACAACAACCAGAACTAACATGAATAAAATAAAACCAAACCCTAATGAAGATTTAAGTTTATGCCGGTACGCTTAAAAACCAAAACTAAACCAAACCCACAAAATCGATATGATAGATCAATAAACTCATAATTGCATAACAACATCACATCCAGCGAAACCCTAAAAAGGTGTCGACATAAGCCCACAAAGTTTTAGGGATGTAAATCAATCTGCAAACGTGATGACAACAGAAAATCATAGATTAACAAGCAGCACACAAGACGAAACTCATAATTAAAGCAGCACACACGTCACCGTTCCACTTTGTAACTACCTCACGCGTCATTAAACTCACTTCACGAGTCTAACATTTTAAGAGTTTGTGTTAACTCGAATAACCCGATTGAAATTTTTAACCCATTTAGCCCGACCGAATAACTTATGGGCCAGGTCTGGTTTGGGGTTTGATCAAGTACTTTTGACAGCTTGTGCTATAGTTTAATACAGTATAACAAACGTGATCCATTTTTCTTCAACTGAATATTTAATCAGATCTCAATCTTAAGCATAATACCTTTTTGCCTGCTTAAACCATTAGTCAAATCATTTGCACAACTTTTTTTATAAAGTTATGGATGAAGATAGTTTTGGATAATTAAATAAAAAATGCAACACATTATTTGACCAACAAGTGATTGGTGCTCAATTTTAGTCAAAGTAGATGTTTGTACTTTCAAACTTTGCCCAACTTCAGTCCAATTATTGTGTAGTCTTTAGTCTAAACAAATAATGTTATCTTCAAAAAGCAGACTAGACCAATGAACCGCTCTGGACGAATTTACTTGGTTTGAGTCCGTGCGACAATGAATTCAAACCTCGTTAATTAGTTGACCAAAAGGTTTGAAACTTTAGTTTAAAAAAAGACTAGATGAATTTGCGTCATGCATTTAAATTGTTGTGATAGTATATATCGATGGCTAAATCAAGAAACAAAGCTTCTTGTCGAAAATCATATGATCATGCCATAGTACTAATTTACCAATGCTCCTAAGTCGTAAAACTTGTTAATCAATGTATTTCTGTAAATTCTATTAACTCTTTCGTAACACAAAATGCCCAAAACAACAACTTCTTGGTTGGTCGACCCTTTCATACTTAGGCCTATAAATTTAGATCGAACTTATGCTCTTTTGGTGACGAATCGTGCAATTGATAAGGCGCTCTAGCTATCGCTCTCTCCTTTCGTTTTGCCAAGAACTTGTGGAGTGAGGCTCGTCTAGCAATTGGTAAATCAAGACCATTCATTTGAAGCTGAACATGGCTCAGTTGATTTTTTTCATGTACTAGATTCGGATTATAGCTTCCGGCTGTTAACATCACATCTCTCGCTCTATCTGCCGAAATATTATCAAACACAACCACTTGTCCATTGTAAAATATAGTCATTTGTGACGTTTTAGATTCCGAAACTGCAACCGATCTAGCAGAGGTAACCTCGTTTGTTAAATCACCAACATTCATCGATTTATCGCCTTGATCTTCCATGCTACTTAGCAAATCAATAGTCTTCCTCGTTGGTGTCGAATTCACTGTAAAAAGAATTACATGATCAGTTTTCGAAATAAAAATCAATACTATGTAATAAAAACATTGATACAAGACCCTTTAAAATTATTATTTTTTGCTAATATTTTGACAATTTTCGTAGTAAAATACTATTTTGATCATGATACATTTGTACAAGAAAACCGTTGGATAATTCACCAACAAACCTCGTAAGCTAGCGCGGCATATTGACTCAACACGTGACCCCAAACGTTACATTGTATAAATTCACGAATAAGCATAGCGCTGTATTTTTTATACAATAAACGAAAAATATGTACCTGTATCATCGAATTTCGCGTTGATAAGATCCTTAAGGCAACTTTTCTCCCTAAGGAACAAGCTCAGTTGGTTGCACGTTTGCAACACTCGATCTCTTCATCGTGCCGAATTGTTTAGCCGATGACATGTTTTTCTAAGTTTTTTCTTTTCTTGAACAAGTTTTGTGATGCAAGTTGGAATGAAAGATGGTTATTTGTTTGGTTTATATATATGTGATTTAAGAATTGAGATGAGCTGTTTTAGTGGGGTTAGATCTTATTTTAGGGGAAATAAAATACCTTAACGGTGTTTTAGGCACGTTTTAATTGCATTTTTATTTGAATAAGTCATAAAAACTATTATTAGAAGTGAGGAATTATTCAAATCAGTGGGGCCATACACCTGGCACTAATTTGAGTTTTTTTTTTTTTTGGTTGGTTTTATATTTTTGTTTCATTAAAGTAATTGTTGAGTTAACTTCCACTACGAGTATAACATAAACAAATGTCTAAGAAATAAAGATTCGGAGTAGATAACATACAACCTTACCAAGGTTTATGTAGTGCCTGTGCCTTTATACATACAACCTTACCAAGGTTTATGTAGTGCCTGTGCCTTTATAAATTGGGTGTTGATTAGGGGTGGCGGTCAGTGAAATGTATACATGTCGACTTACTCGGGTTGGCGGGTTGGTGGCTCAACCCAAACACTACCCATATATTAATCGTGTCAAAAAATATAACCCTAACCTGCACACATATAACATGTGTAACCCGTTTAAATATACTAGTTAAAAAGGGTTAATTAGTTTGTGAGTCGAGTGCAAGTGTCAAATCATAGCATATAGATACTGATATATTTATAAATACGTACAACCTATGAATGAATTTGCAATAGTTTCCTTGCTTGGAAATACGCACAACTGATGACATGAATTTGCAATTTGCAAACTGTTAAGCTTTTTAAATAAAAAGTGCATGACTTATAAAACAACTCAACTTAAAATAAAGGTAAAGAAACAAACCATTGGATAATGACAACAAGAGGTTAAACCAGTGGCTTGTTAAAAGCTTAAAAGAGAAGTTCTTATATATTAAGATTAAGAAAATATTACATAGTTGAGTACTTAAGAGAACATACTTAGATTCACATCTTAAATAAGTACATTTATCCTATTAGTTCTTAACCATTACACTAATCCAAGACAAAAGATCTTATCGCTGCGATCTTCATTTCTTATCCGAGGTGCCTTAACAAAATATCATAAGTGCACAGGAAGATTTCTAAATCTTCTCTAACGTGCCTTCAAAAAGATCATCAGTGCACTTCAATGTACAAAATGGTGCCATTCTTCATTTATTTTCCAACATGCCTAGAAAAAGATCAAAAGCTTCTTGTGATTCATCTTGAGACTTACCGACGCTAATATAAAGACTAATTGATATGATCGCTTCATCTTTGTTGATGTTCAAAGCCATAACATTTTGGGTTAGTTGTTCAAGATCAACTTTTGACACCATCGCAATAACAAATTAACAATAGATAAAATAAATGATTTCAACATATAATTTCAACAATAAATTAAGCCTTTAAAACTATAAATCATACCATTTTCTGCAAACAACCAATCCCTTGTACATATCAAAGCTTTAACAGTAGGAGGCGACATTGAACTTCGATATTGATCCAAAATTCTTCCACCAAGACTAAAGGCCGATTCTGATGCAACTGTTGAAACTGGAACACAAAGAATATCCATAACTAATCTAGCTAAATCAGGGTATCGATACTGTTGTGATTTCCAAAAATCAAGTATACGAAAGGGAGAGGTCATTTTGGCTCGTGGCTCCGAAATATACAAGTCCAAATCAGTTTTTGGAGCACAACCCGAGCTTTCATCCTTATCAAACAACTCAAATTCCTAAAATTATGAAGAAAAAAAAACAAGTTGATTTAACAGCTCATAAGTTGAAGAACAGTTAAGAATGAAGATGTAATTAAAGTTTGAGTTTCATACCTTGAAAATACCTTCACTAACCCCTTCGTCTCCATCATTACTAGCACCAGACGATGTCGAGCATTCTGGCTTCTTTCTTGCTCTGTATTCTTTGAAAAGCCCAAAAGTGCGGTCTTAACCACTTCCAGTTGTGGTGAATCGATACCATAAAGCTTTTGTAGCTAAACTCGAGAAATGCATAATTATATCGAGGATCAAATACCACCGATATAGCTAATAAGAGACTAAATCACCCAATATTTCTCAAACTTAACCCACATTTGCTCAACTATGGTCCTCATATAAGGTCATGACTTTTAACTCTTTAACCAATTTCAAGTGAATTAACAATGCTTGAGGAAAATACGGGTTGGAAGTAGGATAAAGAGATCCCGAAAACTCAACAATGGGTTTATAAAAATCTTAAGAAAATCACATATTTTCTCAACCCTAACCCATTCATCACTAGATGGACAACTTGAAAATTCGAGTCACTCATAGCAAGATGACAGAAAGCAATGCGATAGTAAAGTGCACATGAAAGCATCCTATATGTTGAGTTCCAACTAGTAGGAACATCTTGCATTAAAGCTTTTTTGCTATCTAGAAGTGTTTGTGAGCAACATTGACTAAACTTTTCTTCCCTTCCTTGAGAACCTTTGACAAATGTCACACATTCTCTAACTTTTTCTACAGCAACATCAACTTGTTTCAAAACATCTTGGACAATTAAGTTCGAATGTATGCACAACATCTAAGATGAAATGCTCATCTGAGATATTCTTCCAATATTTTCTATCACGATGTTTATACACTCTTAATCATAGATAACCGTGAACGACACTTTTTCATGTCTTCTCTCCTCGTTATTCATCACAAACCCTAAACCCGTAGAAACCAATATGAACCGAATTCGTGGATCAATTCTTTTTAGGTGGGCAAATGTGACAACTCAGAAATTCATGTCATTTTCAAATTTACTATTCATCTCGAATTTACTATTCACTGGTTACTATTCATCATTTTACTATTCATCGTTATTTAAGTCAGTTTGCGACTTTGAGAAGCTATTTTAAAATTTTACTATTCACAAAAAACTATTCTTTCCCGGAGAAAAATCACTATTCATCATTTTTCGTAAACTAGGTTTACGAGTATCAAATTCGCGTAACCGTAAGGGTTTAGCTGCGTATTCATGAAAAATCATTGAGGACACTTCATATAGACTAGAGTTAGTCTACATATCATCAGTAACATCATTTCATATCAATTTATGCATGAGTTTGCATATTTCATTAACGTATATTTTCCTATTAAATAAACGCTATCGGCAGAACGACACTTTTTCATGTCTTCTCTCCTCGTTATTCATCACAAACCCTAAACCCAGAAACTAACATGAACCGAATTCGAGGATGAATTCTTTTTGGGTGAGCAAATGTGACAACTCAGAAATTCATGTCATTTTCAAATTTACTATTCATCTCGAATTTACTATTCATCGGTTACTATTCATCATTTTACTATTCATCGTTTTTTAAGTCGGTTTGCGACTTTGAGAAGCTATTTTAAAATTTTACTATTCACAAAAACTATTCTTTCCGGAGAAAATCACTATTCATCATTTTTCGTAAACTAGGTTTACTGAGTATCAAATTCAGCAGAACAGTAAGGGTTTAAACGCGTATTCATGAAAAATCATTGAGGACACTTCATATAGACTAGAGTTAGTCTACATATCATCGATAACATCATTTCATATCAATTTATGCATGAGTTTGCATATTTCATTAACGATATTTTCCTATTAAATAATATTTATCGCACGATCATTTATTTTGAATAATTGATCCGACACTTCCAAAATTATCCTAATATATTTTTATACTCATTTTAAGACTATAAAATTATATTATTAGTTTACTGATGTTTTAAATTTATTTTGTATATAAATTGTTATGTATATATATTTACGACGGTTTTCAGTAAATTCAACTTGATAATTATTTATTCACTAAATTCTTAGAAATACATTTTATAATTTTTATGACTTGATATATTTTATTTTGTTCCGTTAAAATCGATTTCTAGCTAATGCTATACTAAATAACTAATTAAATGTACAAAACATACATTATACATAACATTAAACACATTTAATTATCATAAATGCACAAAAGTCTTTTTTTTCCTTGTCGACACCCTCCCCTTGTCATCCATTTCATTAATTAACTCATGACTAGATGTGTACACATATGCATTTTTTATAGATATTTGCAAGATACAAGCATTTTATTCATTTTCAAACACATACAAGCACTTATCTAAGGTGAAAGTAAAAGTATACACTTTCTTTTCCTCTCCAAAAATTCAGCCAAGAAGAAACCAAGGAAGAAAACACAAGATTTTTCAAGAACAAGTAATTTTATTAACACTAGTATACTCTCTTTTAAGGTTTTGCAATAAAAACCTAGAGTATTTAGGAAAACCTTGTTCCATAAACCTCATCATCATACTAGTAAGCATTTCATAATCATTATTACTCTTTCATATTCATACATAAGTTATTTTATCATGCTAGAAGAAAACATGCAAGTTTCATGTGTAACTATACCACTTTTAATTATTTTTAGTACCTATTATTAGTTTAAATCATCATATAATTATTCCCATGAAACATATCACTTTTGATGATGTTTAGGAACCCATGACACCCTAAGAAGGTGTATGGTAGGCTTAGAATAGATTGGTTGTTGATTTGAAGTGATTGAAACAAGTATTACGCAAGAAAAATCATTTTCGACAACATTAAATAGTGGTCGATCGCTTTTGTAAAATCTGGAAAATTCGACGGATCATGGATTATTTTGGGCTAGATATTCGAAAAATATACTTTAAACGAAACCGTGGTCGCTTGAACGGGTTAAAACGGATTTATAACGAAAGAGATACGCTATTTTCAAGTTTAACGACGAAACTATATTTTCGGAAAAAGCGCATGATGTCCCGAATTTTAAGGGTCAAAATGAGTTTTAAACATTGTCTAAATGAGTCGATTTGTCAAAAATATATTAGTATACTTTAATACGAAACCAAGGATATATAAAACGTAGAAAGCGAACTTATAACGACTAAGTTATACACATTTTAAATATGGTTATCGTAACTATTTTACACAAGTATAACACTTATATATTTTTACTAGTCCAAAATGATCATCGCTAGTGACCATGTTTGGAGCCGTTTTTCATATCGATAGAATACTTTTGATAAAACGATGTCTTCTAGTAAAAGTGCGTTCACCTAGCCTATTTTCCAAAATGTTCAACTGTTCGTCAAACGGGGTTGTAACGAATAATATACGGTCACTCAAACTTTGCCAAAAACTAACCTTAAACAATATTTTTAGTCCAAGTACTCTACTTCATCTATATTTTTCTCCATGATCGAGACCTCTATGATCAAAAGTTAAATTCTAAGACTTTTAGATAATGTGAAAAGCTTTCCAAAACCATTGAGTTTGTTTTCTAACACTCGATATTCAGTATTTTACGACTAGCTTTTCGAGGTCGTTTAGCCATTTTCATGAATTGTCAAAGTGTATTGTTTTACGACGAAAAGCTATAATTTCTTGATAAATCACTAAACGACTATCGTAGAATGTTGTTTCAACGTAAATACTTGTAAAGTATTTTATAACATGACGAGATGTCATAAACATATATTTCGACGATAAACTCTATTTTCAAAAATGCACAAGTGGTATGGATATCATATGAGTTGCATGCATAACATAACATCATGACTTATATTAGATCATATCACTCATCATAGGTTGCAGTTAGAGATTGCACATCATTTCGATGTATCCACTTTTGTCATCATAATCATTGCATCGTGAGTTCCATAGCCTCATTTTCAATTGTTTTTATACTATTTTGGGGAGATACATGCTCAACAACTTTTATGACATTCATGACTATTTGCAAACTATGTGTTTATCTCGAATCGAATGTTTAGTCATACGGTAATAGTATTGCCATACTTAGAGTTTCTATATCATAAATCATTGGGTTAATCGACTTGGTATGATCACGGTCTAGCGGACTTGGTATAATCATGTACTAGCGGACTTGGTATAATCATGTACTAGCGGACTTGGTACAATCATGAACTAATGGTCTTGGAACTATTTGAAACTATCTGAATTATGTGTTATATCAATTGACTATTGATACATTAAGTTATGTACTATTATGTGAATTCATTTGACAACATGTGTACATGAACATAAACTACATATTTTGTGCAATGGGTTGTGAACACACAAGTTGCAAGTTTTGTATGAGCGGAACTTGGAACTGAGTGGATTTGCAATGCCTTTGCTGCATGAACGTTCTTTAAAGGTTTTTCATGACAATACAAACTCTATGAACTCACTCAACCTTTGTGTTGACACTTTTAAGCATGTTTTATCTCGTATCTAAGGCATACACTTCATGGCATGCATGTGGACTTATCATAGAGTCGTAGTGACGACGCGCCTCACATGGGATTTATGCACTTTAAAAACATCGTTTGGCTTGTATCAAACTTATTTCCGCACATGTTGATTTTCATTTGGGACCTATATTTTGTAAACTCGAATTTTTATTAAATCAAACGATGTATTTTCCAAACGACACTTTAGGTCGTTCAATATAATCAGAATCGTGATGCTATGGCGCTCATCCCCAGTATTCCATTCCACGCAAAAGGTAATTTGGGGTGTGACATTATTTTTCGGTGAAGTCAAAATGATTGCAAATATTTGAATTGTCTCGCATTGTAGACTCATTATAACGATCAATATTAGTTTATGGAATTTTTTTATATACGTTTACATTTCATTATATAACGATCAATATTTGAATTATATACATTGTAGACTCACATAATACTGATCGGTATTAGTTTATGGGCATATTATCCGCTTATGTTTATGAAATTACCGCATATTGAGATGATATTCGAAATATTTGTATTTCATAAAGTACACATATTGTTTTAATAACAAGCACAAAAAGCTAACAAATTATATGAGTTATTTACATGGTATCACGGTCATTTTATTGTAAACAATTTTGATACCTTGAAAAATAACATAAAATGAATATATTATTTTAATAAAAAGCGCAAAAAAGTTAATAAATTATTGAGTTATTTGCATGATATCAAAGCCATTTGAGTATAAACGGATTTGACGTCATGCATAATAACATAATATTTGATGTTAACTTGTGAAACTAGTATTGACCTAATCATATAAGCTAGTAATGGTTTTCCTTCATGACCTATGTGGGATAAGTAACACATTTTGTTGATAAAAGAGTATGAATACACATTCAAGTTACTGTTTTCTTAATTCTAGTTAAGTCTACATTTCAAAAGCACAAAAACTCGGACCCGATCGTTTCACCCTATTCATTCGCTCAAAACTATTGGTAGCCATGTATGGTATATGTTCGGTGTGCAATGCTTTATTTTAGTTTCGAATTAAGATTGGAGTTAGGAATAAGATACTCAAATTATGATGAATAACTATCGATATTTACTAACTAATACAACCTAAATGAACTAATAAGCGATTGTTTTAGATCATTGACTAACCAAGCAAGATTAAATCAAACAAACCAAAAGTCACAAAACGTAATATCGGCAGGATCAAAATAGTTGTCTCTCTAAACAAATCTGATAAAATTTCCAAGTCGATGTTGAACTCCACAAATTACAAAAATAAGCACCTTGCAAATGAGGAATTGTTGAGCGAGATAAATTGTTCGAGGCATTAACTTCGCTATAACATGCAATGTAATAATCTTTTTTTTTTGAAGTAACAATAATCTTTTCAATGATACTTTTGGTAATGGAGTAATTAATTGTAGTAATTAATTCTATTGACCAAACTGTTGCAATTAATTCTATTTCGGTTACTTTTGGAATTAGGTTCAGATTTTGGGTGTGCGTTTATACAGGACAGGTTCGGGTGTGTAATGCTTAATTTTAGGTTCGGTTTTAAGATTGGAGTTAGGAATTAGATATTCACCCTTTATATAGTAGCATAGATTAATACTACATGTGATTCCTATAAAGAAACAAAAGATGTGAAAATAAACACGAAATTCCACCGGTCGACATTACTCATTTCTTTTTAGTAAACCTACGAGTCTGCCCACTTGCAATAACTTGAAATATATAAATTTCCACATGTTTAAATTTTATCATTTGTTTTTGTTATCGTATCTTATGTTATAACCATTAAATGATAGTAAGAGGCTTGTTGGAACACAAAATGTACAAGCTCTGTGTGAGGAGTTTAGTCCCACATTATTAAACACGGTTATGTCGTGACCATGTTTTGCATTGCTCGTATCTTATACATTTTACACACGGTCCGGTCTTAGACCTCGTGGAGTTATACGAAGTCTTAAAGTGTACTACCTTAACAAATGATAAATAGCATCAAAGCACAACACTATTTATTTGAATTTTGATAAATAGCATCAATACTTATTCATTGGAGATAGATCCAAAGAAAACTAATCAATAATTTCATAAAACAATGAATACTACCAGATATTTTTGGACATAAATAGGACCTTTTTAACTTGTGCAAAACATGGACTATTTTTATAGAAGTCGTGTTCAAGGATTTGTTCATTAGTTACAAGTTTGTTGTCGCTTTATCGAACATGCAATAAGTTATTTTAGGTAGGATTGGTATCGGTCTTTTGCAAATATTTGAATTGTATACATTGACTTATTATAACGATCAATATTAGTTTATTGAAAAGTTTTATATATCGCTTTATTTTAGTTAAAAGAAATTTTTTGGTTCTCTGATAAAACACATGAACATCAAATTATATTGTGATATTTTTAGGCAAAGAAAGTAAAGTAACTAAATGATTTTAAGTGATTATATTATAAAAGTTTTATCAAATAATATAGTGCCGCAACGTAGTATTATTATTATTATTATTATTATTATTATTATTATTATTATTATTATTATTTATTATTTTTTTTTTAACATCACTTTATTAGAAACTCATAAGATTTACAAAAGTTAGTGGGAAGCCGAGATACCAACTGCGTTCCCGCCTCCCTAACTATAGAAAAACTAATCCTACTAAAGATATGAGAAGCAACACGTGCTCAAATGTCTTGGGTCATCGAGAATTTTCAGATTCGTTATTATTTGCCAAGAAAGTAAAGTAATTAAACATTCTTTGATAGTGTTGCTTCTTTGAAGATGGATATTTTTATGATGTTGTTTCTAGATCATTTTATTGGTGTCGTTATAGATGTAAGGCGTCGTTTAGTTGGGTCGATTGGCTCAAAACCCTAGTCTTATTTCTTTGTAATTTTAGCTTCTTGCTAGTTTTGTTTGAATAAAATTGCCGTTCATAAAAAAATAATAATAAAAATTAAAAATTAAAATTAAACATTCTTTAGTGATTATATTTTAAATTTTATCAAACAAATATACTGTTTAAACAATAAGCACAAAAGTTAACAAATTATATGAGTTATTTATAAGGTATCAAAACACCTTGTAGAATAACATAAAATAAATATATCATATATACTATCTATTATGGAAAAGTCAAAATTATTATTATCTCGAAAAGTATTCAATCATATAATGTACACGGCTAAAAACTTATGCCGCTATAAAATCTCGCTTTTACACGAAGACTGTCTAGTTTTAATAAAAACCGCAAAAATTAACAAATTATTGAGTTATTTGCATGATATGAAAGCCATTTGATTAGTAATGACTTTGAGTCATGCAGAATAACATAATATTTGATGTCAACTTGTAAAGCTAATACTAACATGATCATACAAACTAGTAATGGTTTTCTTCCATGACCTATGTGGGATAAGTAACACATTTTCTTATAAAAGAGTATGAACACACATTCAAGTTACTGCTTTCTTAACTCTAGGTAAGTTTACATTTCAAAAAGCACGAACCACATGGACCCGAACGTTTCACCTTATTCGCTCACTCAAAACTTTTGTTAGCTATTACCGTTAATGGCGCTATCGCAACCGTTAGATGTAGTTTCTTCACAAAACATCGTTTGTCACAAATATTACATGTACTTTTTAATTACACGCTATTTTTAAAGATACATTTGATATAATATCCTGTTAGGTGGAGGGCAAGGTAAGGGTGCACTCACCTTACATCATCACATCGCCTTTCTCTCACCTCTCACTTCCACTCACCTTTCGTGGACAAGCACTCACTTTCACTCACCTTAACATTTTTTTTCTTTTTTACTTTACAAAATATATAAACGTAACTAATGAAAATAAAACGAACGTGAATTAAAACATTACATAATCTTGAAATTAAAAAGTACATAAACTACAATTATTAAAAACACAAACATACGAAAGTTAAACATTACATAAACTTCAAATGAAAACTAAAACTCGAAACCCCACTTCGCTTTGATCCCCGCTAGCCTCTTCCATGGCTCTGCGTGCTTCCGGTCAAGTGGTCATATGACCGCAAATAGAACATCATGTCTTTTTGTCTCGCTTTATACTCCTGCAGCTCCACCTCCATTTTTTATTGCCATAAATTCAAATTCGTTCTTTCATCTTCAATTCTATGACACGTTCATTCTCATGCCAACTCCGATATCATCATCCTTGCCAAAGTCTCGTCATTCATAGTTCCCGACGATGCCGCTGACTCGCTGAGCGCACACCTTTCTTCTTCGCACTTTTTCTTTGTCCCGCTCGGTGGTCGTCGAACTTCCTGCACATCATCCTCCTCGTTTTCTTGAGCTTCAACATTCAAATTAATACTGGCATCCCCAGCTTCAGTGTTGAATGAACTAGACCCAGATGACTTGTATCTCTTGAACCTTCGCTTGATTCCTTTGCTAAAAAATTTGGAACTTCAACTTCATTCCATTTGTCACAGATTCTTAACACCTCCCAACAATGTTTGAGTGTGAACTTGTGACCGTATTCAGCTTCAAAGTTTAGCAGTGCCGTATTGAAGTAATCATCGTCTCCTGCTCCACTTATCGGATTCATACGCTTAACGTTATTGAACACTCCACAAAACCGAGCCACGTTCGGGCGCACCGTCTTCCATTTCCCACAAACTATATCATACGTTCGGCGATCCATCTTTGTTCACTACAAAAAAAAGACCATTTAGTGGCACACACTTTCAATGGCACATATTTCATGTGTCGCTATAATACGTTTTTAATGACACTTCATATATGCCACTAAAGAAAATATATGTTTTAGTGGCAATTTACATCTTGTGCCATAACAACACCAACTTATTAATGGCATATATTGTGATACGCCACTATAAACTAGTATTACTAGTGTCACATAAATATTCTATGTCATTATATGCTTCATTTTATGAAAGTTTTACTTTTCTCGAATGTGTCATTGAGATAAAATAAAATTTTCACTGGGCGGGCCTTTTTTTAACAATCCCTCCCGTATTTGTTTTTCAATTTTGAAATCCCTTTTAGTTTATCTTTTAGTCAATCCCTAATTTCATAATCATCAACCTTTATCATTACTCGCCTCTCTCAAACACGACATCTTATGGTTTTAATTTCACTAATCTCATCTCTCAAGTACAACCACAAATGTATCAGGTTCTTTTTCAATCTATATTCAGATAATTCTATCAATTTTTTAATGGTTTTGCATAAACAGATTCACTATTATAGGGCTTTATTGTTGTTTCGCTATTAGCACTGCCATTTCAAGAATATAATTTGTATTCTTATATAACCTTTGATTATGGTCATGTTTGAATTTCATATCCTCGTATGATTCCAGGGTTTTGTGTGAACCCAAAAGGTTGTCTCAATTTACTTCTTCGTTTATTTAATTATGTTTTGGATGTCATTTATAGAAGCAATTAAATATTTTCATGTATAAGTGGCTTTTCTGGAAGTGTTATGGTGATAAACTCTAATACTTAGTGAAACATGAAACTGATTATAGCAATAAGTTTAATTATGGACATGTAAATGTATGTGCTTGATAATATGCTCATGTTTGTATCATATGCCTTTTTCTTAATTTATGATAATGATGATTGATGAAGAATGCTAGCGGACTTATCATGATTTCATTTACTTAAACATTGGTGTACATACAGGTCTTATCTCGACCACTTATGTGTTGAAGAGTCTCTTTTGAGAAACATTTAATTGGTATTGTTTATCGACTCTCTGAAGGTACGTACTCTCATGCCATTTAGAGATTGCGAAGCCATAAAACACACTTTGAATCAGTTCTGGTCCCTTGACAACAACATATGTTACCTATTATTTAATGTTACCCATTTGACTCATAAAAGTATCTAAGTTGTGTGTACCACACTTGTTAAGCATTGTAAACCTATTTGGACAGAAAACAAAAAGTGCAAAAACTCTTTGGTGTTTGTAGTTGTGTATATGCTGGTTATCATATTTTTGCCCTTTTTTTCCAAAGATATTGCTCAAATTGATGAGTGCAGTTAGGGGTGTCAATAGGGTCGGGTTGACCCAAACCCGATAACGCTTATCGGGTCGGGTTGAACTGAGTTAAAATTTCTTATCGGGTTGTGTGACCTGAACCCGATAACCCGACTTAGTTATCGGGTCGAGTTAGGGTTGAATTATTTTTATTATCGGGTCAACCCGATAAGACCCGAAATTAATTTTCTAAAAATGATTTCTCTAAATTTTTATAAGCCCACTAGTTTTTGCTAGTCGGTAGGCTACTTGTGATTGCTAGAAATTGTTCATTGTTACCCATTAACTACTTGTTTCATGATAAATTATTAAATTATCTCATCTCTGTTAGGCACTTAGATTTAGCTACTTGTTATCTATAAAAAGCAATTTTAATAACGTTATTGACAATATAGTATGTGACTTTTATAGTATTGTCATGCTGTGTTTGCCTTTGCTAGTTTTTGAAGCATGACAAGCATACTGAATGTGGATGGTGTCGTTTGCACTTTGTCACTCCACACATGAGGTTTTCTTGAGAGTGCTTTATATCATGTTAGATATGATCACTGACTTCGTTTCAATATTTACTTGGCTTGTAAAAGATAAATAGTTTTGATGAGCAACTTAACACCTTTTCTAGAAATGTCATTTCGCTAATCTAGCAATATGTCATTAGGAACCCGATTACCCCAAATAACCCTACCCGATAACGCCCTAATCCGATAACTCAATTACTTATTGGGCGGGTTGCGGGGCAATATTTCATAATCAAAAACCCGATTCAACCCGACCCAATAAACCCGATAACCTGACAACACGACCCGATAACACCCCTAGTGGAGTATGGTGCTCTGTTAAAGGTTTACTTTTTCAAATATTTATTTGAGAGTAATAATTCATAATCAATGTCAAACTAGAGTTGGACCCAAATTTTGTCAACTCATTGTTGTGCTATTGATTTGGTACTTACGTAGTTGAATACCTTATCATTTTCTTGATAGCAGAACATGGGAGAGATATTTGTAATATTAGAGGCTTTAATATATGTGTTGCGTTTATATTTGTCACTTTTTTTGGCTTGCGTATCTTGATTAATGCAGTGTTGTTTATCTAGTGTCTAATATAAAGTGCATTGTTTCTCTTATTTATTGTTTGCAGATGTGCCTTAAAGAGGATGAGGACATTCAATATCAGGATGCGGTCACTTATGAAGTTTTAGGCTTTTCATTGGATAGTTTAGTCGAACACTTTTTTTTTTTTTTTAATCTGAATTGATATTTCTTTCCTGTATATTAGAAAACTTTGTTGGATTATTGCAATTTAATATAATTTTTGTATTTGTTTTTATGGCTGAAATTAAGTTGCTTAATAAGTTGCTCTAGAAACTAAAAAATGCTATGGTGTTACAAAGCTATTGTCGAAATCTGTTATGGTGGCACAAACTATTTGCCGCTAAAAAGTGGTTGGTTGTTTCTAGCTACATGCAACTAGTGGCATAAATTATGTGCCACAAAATCCTTTAAGTTTTCGGTGATAGAAGTATAAGTGACATTAAAGCTTAAAAAGGCTGCAGAACACATCGAAAAGTGCCACTAAATCCCTTTAGTGGCGGCGCACTTAGTGACACTTATTTTTTCCGCCACCGATTCCCGTAAAGACCTTTAGTGGCACTTATTTCATCTTTAGTGGCACTTTTCGTGCCACTAAATGTCACTTTTTGTAGTGGTTTTGCTCTCTATGTACGCCTTTACGTCAGTCCAAAATCCATCAGCTTTCCTCGCGTTACCTCTGGCACTATCTTCAGAAACATGAATCCAACCTTTGCACAACGCAATTTCTTCATCTTGGGTCCATGGAATCATTCGGGATGGCTCCTCGGTTTGAGAAGTCCTAGCCTTGCGTCTTCTCGACACCTTTTTGGCCGGTTCCCGGGCCAATTCTTCGACGGGCGATTCTTCACGAGGCCGGTTTTGATAAAATTCATCTCTAAAAAAAGGGGAGTACATTTCTTCATTTGCAAATGCAGAAATAGGAGACATGTTTTGTTGTGTATGAGATTGTGATGACGAACCACCCCTTTGTGTTTGTGACAAGTAGTTTGGGTTATCAAATGGGAACGCGTTTTGTTGTGAAAATTGACTAAACGCGTTCTGTTGTTGTTGTTGCGCGAATTGGCTAAAATCTTGTTGTTGTTGATGTTGTTGTGGATATGGGTTACGGTATGGTTCGTTTTGGTATGCTTGGTTATAGAATGATTGTCCTCGAAAGTTGATTTGTTGGTTTGGCGAAGGAGTATTTCCTAAATTGAAGGTTGCTTCGGGTGTCGGTGGATTGCTTCGGAGATTTCTTCCTCGGAAACGATTTGTGTTTGGTGGTGTTTTTTCTTGAGACATGGTGTTTTTAAAGAAATATGTAGTTATAAAATGTAGTGCGTGTTTTAAAAAATATATTTGATGGGTATTTATAAGGAGAAAATGGGGTAGTGGAATTTTATTTATTTATTTATTTTTATTTTTTTACTAAGCATCAAACGGTTGGCGTGATAAACAATAAGGTGAGTAACTCACCTTAAGCTCTCTTGAATTGTGAGCCTCACCCGTGAATGTATACCCACTGCACAAGAGTCACGAGTGACATAACCATTCACCTTGCATTCACTAAGGCCTTGCCGCCCAATCTTAGTTCAAGAAAAGATATCTTTGATTAATAGTACATGTGATTACTATAAAGAAAACAAAAGATGTGGAAGTAAACACGAGATTCCACCGGTCGACATTAGAAAAATAATAATGCTAATTTCTTTTTAGTAAGCCTGCTCGCTTGCCATAACTTGAAATATCTAAGTTTCCACATGTTTAAATTTTATCATGTGTTTTTTATTTTATAATATTGTTTGGTATTGGTATAGCATTATTATTTTTTTTTTTTAACAGCACTTTATTAAACAACGACTAGCAAGAAGCTAGAATTACAATACAATCAAATAAGGGTTTTTAAATTATTCGTCCCAACTGAACGTGGCTTTACTTCTAAACCTATACCAATGAAACGAACTGGAAACCACATCATCAAAGATTACCGATTTCAACGGAGTTTTAGTCTCGAAAATAACCTTGTTGCGATGCATCCAAATATACCACCACAACACGTAAAAACGCCTTCAACATCACCTTTAGCTTAGCCGAAAGCCTCAAAGAAACCAACCAATTAAGCCACTCCTCGTAAGAATTGACGTCTGCATAATCAACATCCCACCAGATAGAAACTTTTCACGCAATTTGTCTGACCAACGAACATTTGAAAAACAAGTGACTAGAAGATTCAACCCCGCAATCACAAACCGGACACAAAATAGACTCAATGTCGATACCTCGTCGAGCAATATTAAACCTCGACGGAAGAGCATCCATTTTAACTTTCCAAGCAAGAATGTTCACCTTAATGGGCACGTATTTGACCCATCTAGTCTTAGAGCTGACATTCGGTAAGTATTTATCGTCAATCACCTTCCGAATTGAAGCAACCGAAAACTCCCCCGATCTTTCCAATGACTAAACATATCTATCAGACATAGGCACCAGATTCACCTCCCTAATCATATCAGATAAAGTGGTAGAGATCTGCGGTATTGCTCACTCCCCAACCTTGCGACGAAAATAGGTGTCTAAACTCAAATCCTTCAACTTGGTACTAACTTTCATTTGTTTACACATCTCTAACGCGTATAGGCGTGGAATAAATCTTTAGAACACATCCGTTAAGCCATTTATCCTCCCAAAAGCGAGTTGTGTCTCCATTACCTAGTTTATGACACAAGTAATCAAAAACATCAACACCTTTCTCTTGCGTAACTCGAACCTCCTTCACAATGTTAAGCCAACAAGAACGGGTACCAAAAGCGATGTTCTTACCCACCTTACCATCATCACCATGAATGGCCTTCACAACTCTCGCCCATAAAGCCGTTTTTTGAGAATAAAATCTCCACCACCATTTAATCATAAGACCTCTATTTTATAGGGACAATTTCATCAATATCCTTGCAAATTTCATAATTACATCATTATCCTTCTAAAACTTCAAAATACTCGTAATTATCCAAAACTCATTTAAATTAAATATAAAATGATTTTAGTATTTCTATATATCATTTACCATGCTATATTACATTTTTGCCCTTTTTATTTTTTGAGAAAAGGACTAATTCTCTTCTTCTTCATCTATAGTCTCGAGTCCTCTTTCCCTCTCTCTTACAAGCAGGTTGTAAAGTTTAATCATTCTTGATATGCTTTTGATTATTGATTTATTCTTGTATCATAATAAGGAAGAAAGAAAAAAAAAATCATCCAATCAAACACTTCGATATAAAAGCTTAAATTGTTAAATTTTTGAGTCTGCAAATATTTACCTAAAATTAGAACAATGAAATATATTAATCTTTAATTATAAAAACGTATGGGTTTTATAAGATCTTACGGCCAATGTCTGAAACGGAAAAAAAAGAAGAAAACTAATATTATGTGACTACGTGTATTGCTAGTTTTCACTTTCAGTAACATTTCTCCATCATTCATCGATTTTATAAAGAGATGGATTTCGAGTATTTTAGTGTTTTTAGAGTATATATTGTTATTAAATAAAAGGCTAGGATGGTCATTTAACTATTTAATTAAGAGGACACATGAATTTATGTCACTCTAAATTTACTTTAGTTGTATTTTGGATATATGTGAAAATTACAAAATTTTGGAAGGAGATTGATGTAATTAATAAATTTGCAATGATATTGATGTAATTGTGAAGTTTTTCAAATATATAGATGAAATTCTCTCTATTTTATGTTATAGTTCTCCAAAATAATTTACAATTATTTGATTGCAAGATAAACTGGGGAACTAT
Source organism: Chrysanthemum lavandulifolium (assembly GCA_022545495.1). Classification (NCBI taxonomy): domain Eukaryota; kingdom Viridiplantae; phylum Streptophyta; class Magnoliopsida; order Asterales; family Asteraceae; genus Chrysanthemum; species Chrysanthemum lavandulifolium. Next base: position 235,500,498 of record CM040242.1, on the reverse strand, counting down.
AATCGGGTTGTCGGGTTCGGGTCTTATCGGGTCGGGTTAAGTCGGGTCGGGTTGAGTCGGGTTGTCGGGTTAAAAAAACCAAATTGTGGCTAACAGTGAGTAATTGATAAAAAAGATGTATTATAATAAACTTGTTAATATAATAAACTGTTGAAGCTTGTTATTATAATTAAAAGATGTTTGTGCACTAAAGTGAGTAATTGATAAAAAGATATTCTAAAACTTGTTATTATAATAAACTTTTGAAGCTTGTTTGAGCACTACTGTGAACTTCAAGTTTACAGCAGAATGTAGTAGACACAGGCAGAAAACATCAATCTACTGATGACTTAGGAGGGAACCAAACGTTTTATGTAACTGAGGTAACCAAACGTTTTATGTAACTTACAGAGGGCCTATAAAACCTAATAAATAAAAAATGGAAAATTGATTTTCGGGTCTAATCGGGTTGACCCGATAACCCGATATCATTAATTTTTTAACCCTAACCCGACCCGATAACACAATCGGGTTATCGGGTTCGGGTCAAAACAACCCGACAAGATTTTTGACCCGATTTGACCCGACCGGATAAGGCCTTATCGGGTTCGGGTTCGGGTTCGGGTTGGGTCAACCCGACCCTACTGACACCCCTACTGGGGATAGATCCAAAGAAAACTAATCAATCAATGATTAGTATGTATTTGCATTTCGACAGGAATATGATTTGTGGTTGTGTCATAAAACAATGAATACTAGTAGATATTTTTTGGACATAAATAAGACCTTTAACTTGTGCAAAACATGGATTATTTTTATAGAAGTCGTGTTCAAGGACTTGTTCACTAGTTACAAGTTTGATGTCCCTTTATCGAACATGCAATAAGTTATTTTAGGCAGGATCGGTATTGGTTTTTTGCAATATCAATAATTCAATATGACAATATGTATGCTAGTCTAAATTATATGGATTTAGCTCGTCACCAACCACTTTATCTAAGGCTAGTCGTAACAGCCACCCAATCAAGAGTCGGTCTAGCCAAAGAGACGCGTCTGTCCCTTTATGGCGACCAGAGACGGAACTTAGTAGGAACAAGGAGGGGTCGTGGCCCTCAAAATATTTTAGCCACAAGTACATATTTAACCGTAACACTTTGTAGTTGTGTGCATTATTAGTACTAATGTTAAATAAAATATAATTGCCCCCCACACACACACACACACAGGCGTAAAGTATTATACTACAGTACGACCCCGGTCACTAATCAAACTTGTCAAGTTTCGTTTATGACGGTGACCTTGGCAAACGCGTCCTCCCCCGTTTGCTTGATTCGATCGACCATGCACCCTTATGAATTGCATATGTTTTTTTTTTTTTTTATATGACGGTGACCTTGGCAAATGCCTCCTCCCCCGTTTGCTTGATTCGATCGGCCAGACGCCCTTATGAGTTGCATATAGTTGTGTTTTAAGATTTTTTTTTTTTTTTTGTAGGGTATGTTTTGGTTGTGATCGGGGTCGCCTTACTACGAATATTTAGTCATGCATTTGAAATTAGAGATAGAACTTGAGGTGACATGGGCATTTGATGCTTATAGGGTCATCATTACTACTGGTCTAACCTTTACTGTAGTCAAAACTTGTTGATGCTGTAATTAGATTTCTTGGGCCTCCATATATGAACAAAGTCAAAATGTAATTTGTCACACTTTTCCACATCGAGAGATTGGGAAACTGAGGCAAATTCATGACCAAAAGGATCCATTTGATAACAGGGAAGATGAGTATGATGATGCAAAATTGCAAATATGCAATAGTCATTATGGTTGATGCTTGCATGGTAAAAGTCAAACCAATTTTGAACACTACAAATTGATTATCTGTAACCGGAACACACAATAATCAGATATACACCCTCAAATCACAATGCCAAAGACTGATACACATCCGATATACTTGTTAGAAAATCTTAGTGAAAGAATGAGTTTTCACTAACTTTGGACATAGATTAATATTAGAAAATATAGTTCTTATGGTTAAAGTCTTATATGGTCACGTAGTCCACTGTGAGGGCTTCGTAACAAGCTTTTATATGTCCAAAATGGAGTTAGTGTGAATGAGATATCGAGTCTCGACGTATGGTGTTTGGAATGAAACTTAAGGAAAATAAATGGGTTCATCCCACATTGGTGGGTGAACAAACTTGTTACCAGCAGTGGAGCTGTTAGACACAAAGTTTGACCTTTTTAATTCCTTCAAGTTGCAAATTAATGAGAATTGTGACAGCAAATATGAGGTATCTGTTACAAGTTTTCTGTTTAAACTTTGTAACAGCCCATTGAATGGGATTTAACAGGTTTAAATGTGGATTGATTTACCTGTTATATTTTGTTGTATAAATCCAAGAATTCTCAGCCATTCTAAGACACCAAGAACATTACAGCTTACTCCTTTTGATCCCAGCATACCCACAACAATTCCAAGAAAATTTCGGGCAATTGTCATTCCGGCAGTACACTGCTTCGGGCCGTTGTACCCTGGGAAACAACCGTGGTAATTGACACGGAATTGTTTTAAGGGAATCGTGTGCAACACGAGACTCGGCCTACTTGTTTATTGATTATGTGTAATAGTTCAGGTTCAGGTGCTTCTCAATTCTTATTTTAATTCAATTGTTGATTTCTTCCTGTTATTGTAATTTAATTATATATATAAACGGTATTCAGTTACTACAATACTCACGGTAACGGAGAACTACTAAAAGAACCTATCATCACAAATACTTCTGAACAAGTGTAAGAAGGTAAACCGACTCCAATTTCATGTAATATCAGATTAATAGATCATGTATAACAGATTTTTATAAAAATAAATGAAACAAAAATCCTAAAATTAGTCGGAAAATATAACAAGTGCATACAAACAACATGCGTGCAGAAGAGACTGTATCACGAGGCTTTCGCTATCCTTTAGCCACCAAAAAATCAAAGAACAATATTCCGGTATTCATTTCACAGTGATCTTCTTCTCGAAAGCTGAGAAACCGCACATCCTTCAAAGAAGTCCAAAACCGCAGTTTCGAGATCTTCAACCGAGTACTTAATATAGTACTCAGGGTGCTTCCCGTTTTCTATATGAGCCCTAAATCTTCCAAGAAATGATCTGTAAGCGGGAATTACTTTTTCCGAAATTGAAATCTGTATCTCTTCACGAAGCTGTGTATCAGGTATTGACCATAATGTTTGCATCTTGTGTACTTCCTCAAACATAGCGTTAAACGACTTAAACCTTTCTCTTAACACACTTCTCAGAACACCAGAAGAAAAACTTCCAGTCGCGTGTAGTCCTTCATCTCTTAAACAATACTCCCTCTGTCCCAAAATATAAGTCCGTTTTGACTTTCTGAATTAAACTTTGACCTTAAATAGTTTTCTTTGTATTATATAATAATTGATAAAGTTATACCAATGAAAAATACATTTAAAAGACAATTCATTCATATATTTTGCATCAAGTATTATATAATACAGACAAAAATATTTAAGGTCCAAAGTTAGAGTCAAAAAGTTCAAATAGACTTAAATTTTGGGACGAGGTAGACAAAACACCAACCCATGTTATGCGTTGGTACCTTGTTGAAGCCTGAGTGATCTTAGCCGTAAGTTCTTTTAGAAAACTGTCACCTATCATTTCCCTTAACTCAGCCGACCCTTTAACCTTCTGAACAATATAATGAACTCAGGTCGACACTTTCATACTTAGGCCTATAAATTTAAATCGAACTTATGCTCTTTTGTTGACGAACTTTGCAATTGATAAGGCGCTTTAGCTATCGCTCTCTCCTTTCGCTTTGCCAAAAACTTATGGAGTGAGGCTCGTCTAGCAATCGGTAAATCAAGACCATTCATTTGAAGCTGAACATGACTCAATTGATTTTTTTCATGTACTAGATTCGGGCCATAAGTTCTGGCTGTTAACATCACATCTCTCGCTCTATCTGGCGAAATATTATCAAACACAACCACTTGTCCATTGTAAAATATAGTCATTTGGGACGTTTTAGGTTCCGAAACTGCAACTGATCTAGCAGAAGTAGCCTCGTTTGTTAAATCAACAACATTCATCGATTTAACGCCTTGATCTTCCATGCTACTTAGCAAATCAATAGTTGAAATATTATCAAACACAACCACTTGTCCATTGTAAAATATAGTCATTTGGGACGTTTTAGGTTCCGAAACTGCAACTGATCTAGCAGAAGTAGCCTCGTTTGTTAAATCAACAACATTCATCGATTTAACGCCTTGATCTTCCATGCTACTTAGCAAATCAATAGTCTTCCTCATTGGTGTCGAATTCACTGTAAAAAAAGAATTATATGGTCAGTTTTCGATACAAAAATCAATACCATATAGTAAAATTAATATTTTTTTGTAATATTTTGACAATTTTCATTTAATCTACGTCGTAAAATACTATTTTGATCATGATACATTTGTACAAGAAAATTGTTGGATGATTGACCAACAAACCTCGTAAGCTAGCGCGGAATATTGACTCAACACGTGACCTCAAACGTTACACTGTATAAATTAACGAATAAGAATAGCGCTGGTATGTTTTATACAATAAGCGAAAAATATGTACCTGTATCATCAATTTTCGCGTTGATGAGATCCTTGAGGCAACTTTTCTCCTTAAGGAACAAGCTCAATTGGTTGCACGTTTGCGCAACACTCGATCTCTTCATCGTGCCGAATTGTTTAGCCGAAGACATGTTTTTTTTTGTTGAACAAGTTTTGTGATGCAAGTTGGAATGAAAGATGGCTATTTGTTTGGTTTATGTATGTGATGAGTTTGAGATGAGCTGTTTTAGTGGGGGCAGATCTTATTTTAGGGGGAAATAAAATTTTAGGCACGTTTTAATTGCATTTTTTATTTGATTAAGTCATAGAAAAACTATGGGAAGTGAGGAATTATTCAAATTAGTGGGGCCCATACATCTGGCACTATACTTGAGGTTTTTTTTTTTTTTTCTTTGTTGGTTTATGTTTTTGTTTCATTAAAATAATTGTTGAGTTAACTTCCACTATAACATAAACAAATGTCTAACAAATAAAGATTCGGAATAGATAAAGTAAAATGCAAGGTTTATGTAGTGCCTTAATAAATTAGTTAAATAAGCTAATTACAAAGTGTAAACTATCATGTGAAATTATACATATATACATTTGTCGTCGTCGTGGGGATTAGGGGTGGTAATTTCTGACCTAATACGAAACTGATTTAGAATCGACACGAAAATTAACAGTTTCGAGTTGAGTCTAAATGAATTTTGGGTCGAGTTTGGATCGACCAGTCTAACCTGTTTATTAAACAGGTCAGGTTAGGGTTAAAGAATAAATTAAACGGGTCGACCTGCTAACCCGTTTAAGATTTTTTTCTTAAATTAAAAATTATTTATATTTTATAATACGGGTTTAATGGGTTAAGTGGGTCGACCCACAAATCCATTTAACCTATTTAACCCGTTTAATGTGTCAACTTTAGTATATAAATGGGTTACATGAGTCAACCGAAAGCTCGTTTAACGTAATAAACTCGTGTAACCTATTTAACCCGTCAACCCAAGTATATATACGGGTTAAACGGGTCAGGTTCACTTAATAAACCCATCAACCCAAGTATATATACGTTTAATGTAATAAACTCGTGTAACCTATTTAACCCCGTCAACCCAAGTGTTGGGTGTTGGTGTTCCTCGGGATGTTGTTAACCAAGGCGCTTCGCTTATAGGGTGTGTTGTTATGAAAACCCCTTTTAAGTATCTTGGAGTGACGGTTGGCGAACATATGTCGCGTCATACTGCTTGGGTAAGCATAATTTAGAAAATCCAAGCTCGGTTGTCCAAATGGAAGAGTAAAACTCTTTCCGCTGGTGGTAAACTGACTCTTCTAAATTCGGTTCTAGGCGCAGCCCCTTTATTTACTATGTCGATTTATAAAGCTCCTAAGGGTGTCTTGCATGAGATGGAGTCGATCCGCAGTAATTTTTTCAATGGTGTTGATCCGTCGGAAAGAAAGATTAACTAGGTTGCTTGGGATAAGGTCTTGGCGTCCAAGAAAAATGGGGGTCTTGGTGTGTCTAGTTTGTATGCTTTGAATTGTGCTTTGCTTCTCAAGTGGGTGTGGCGTTTCCTCTCCCAAGATGGTTATATTTGGTCGCGTGTTATTAGTGCCATATACGGATCCTCTTTAGAATCTCACTCGGTTAATTTTCCTTCGACTTGGTGCTCTATTTTACGTGAGGTTCAGGTGTTGTCTTCTAAAGGTTCTGATTTTGTCTCCCATTGTAAGAAACGTGTTGGAGATGGCCAAAATACAAGATTCTGGTTGGATACTTGGATTTGGACGTGCCTTTTAGTGTTCGGTTTCCTCGTATTTATGCTTTAGAAAGGGACAAACAAGCTTCTGTTGCTATGAAATGGGGAGCTTCCTCTTTTGATGCCTCTTTTTGTCGGCAGGTTCGAGATGGTGCTGAATGTCAGCAGTGGTCGGAAATGTTGTCTATGCTAGGTACGGTCACTCTTTCTTCCTCTATTGATAGATGGGTTTGTGATTTAAATGGTGAAGGTGTGTTTCGCGTTAAAGAGATTCGCTCTATCTTAGATGATCTTTTTCTTCCTTCCGCGGTTGAAGCCACTAGGTGGGTGAAAGTTATTCCGATCAAGATTAATGTGTTTGCTCTGCGTGCTCGGCTTGATCGTCTCCCGACTAGATGTAACTTTTTTAATAGAGGAGTTATTATGGAATCTTCCTTATGTCCGTCGTGTGGATTGGTTCTTGAGGATTCTTATCATGTTTTCAACAATTGACCAATTTTAACTTTTCAACAATTCAACAATTCACATTTAGCTATTTTTCTATTATATATGTAGTATAGATATCTTAATTAGTTCAAAAAAAGATATGTTTGATTAATACTACATGTGATTCCTATAAAGAAACAAAAGATGTGGAAATTCCACCGGTCGACATTACTCATTTCTTTGTAGTAAACCTACGAGTCTGCCCACTTGCAATAACTTGAAATATATAAATTTTCACATGTTTAAATTTTATCATTTGTTTTTGTTATCGTTAATGTTAACTTATGTTATAACCATTAAATGATAGAAAGAGGCTTGTTGGAGCACAAAATGTACAAGCTCTGTGTGAGGAGTTTTAGTCCAACATTATTGAACACGGTCATGTCGTGACCATGTTTTGCATTGCTCGTATCTTATACATTTTACACACGGTTCGATCTTAGACCTCGTGGAGTTATACGAAGTCTTAAAGTGTACTACCTTAACAAATGATAAATAGCATCAAAGCACAACACTATTTATTTGAATTTTGATAAATAACATCAATACTTATTCATTGGAGATAGATCCAAAGAAAACTAATCAATAATTTAATTTCATAAAACAATGAATACTACTAGATATTTTTGGACATAAATATGACCTTTTTAACTTGTGAAAAACATGTATTATTTTTGTAGAACTCGTGTTCAAGGACTTGTTCGTTAGTTATAAGTATGTTGTCGTTTTATCTAACACGCAATAAGGTATTTTAGGTAGGATTGGTATTGGCCGTTTGCAAATATTTGAATTATATACATTGTAGACTCATTATAACGATCAATATTAGTTTATTAAAAAAAAATTATATACGTTTTATTTTTAGTTAAAAGAAATTACTGGTATAATAATTGATTTTTTAGTTTTTTGTATAAAAACACATGAACATCAAATTATATAAATAATGTGATATTTTTTTGGAAAAAAAAAAAGTAAAGTAACGAAATGATTTTAAGTGATTATATTATAAAAGTTTTATCAAATAATATAGTGTCACAACGTAATTTTATTATTATTATTATTATTATTATTATTATTATTATGCAAAGAAAGTAAAGTAATTAAACATTCTTTAGTAATTATATTATAAAATTTTAGCAGACAATACATCGTTGCAATTTGCGGACGCGTTATCCAGTTATGTTTATGAAATTACCTCATATTTGAAATATTTTATATTTTTATAAAAGAAATATATTGTTTAAACAATAAGCACAAAAAGTTAACAAATTATATATTATTTATAAAGTATCAAGGTCATTTTATTATAAACACATTGCAGAATAACATAAAATAAATATATTATATATACTATCTATTATGAAAAACCAGTGTTTTAAAAGGCCGCAAAAGGTTTAAGTAAAGCGCCATCACAAAAGCGTGCTTAGTGCCATGACGCGCTTTACTAAGACATGTTTTTTAAACTCGATATATGAATTATGATATAAATATATAAATATTTTCATACTTTGTGCTGCCTTATGTCACGCTTTATAAACGCAAAACCTTCGTCTTAGCCGCAAAGGCGTAAGGCTTGGTCATGCCGCCACGCCACGCCTCACGCTATTTAAAAACTTGGAAAAAACCAACTTTTTTTTTAAAGTGAAAAGCGAAAACTGAATCTATTTAAAGAAACAAACTAATACAAGACTGAAAACTTAATTATTATCGGAAACTATTCAATTATTATAATCTCGGAAAGTATTCAATCATATAATGTACACGGTTGAAAACTTATGCCGCTATAAAATCTCGTTGATATGCACGAGTACTCGTCTAGTTTTAATACTACATGTGATTCCTATAAAGAAACAAAAGATGTGGAAGTAAACAAGAGATTCCACCGGTCGACATTAGAAAAATAATAAGATTTAAGATCATTTGAAGACAAAAACTTATTTACATACTAAGGGATCAATCTCCACCATCCATTTTATTAGATCTAATAGATGAGATTAATACCAACAATTAAAAAAAACTCATTTTCATCCTTTTTTTCAAATATAAATATATCTTTCAAACCGTTAATCGTCAAGCGAAAAAATATATCCAATTACGACAAGCATTTAATTATCTTTCTATAGATAGCCACTTTGATATACTTTCAACAAAAAAAAAATCGTGTTTTTTACGCTTTTTTTTTAAAAGTTTTTTTCGTTTTTTTACGTTACTGAAATTTGCATGAAAAATCATATATGATTTAACACTAATTTGAAGATCACATGTGATATTAGTGTTAAATCAGTGTTAAATCTTATATGATATTTCATGCAAATTACAGTTTCGAAGAAAAACGAAAAAAAGACGAAAAACCGTGAAAAATGATTTTTTTTTTCTTTTTTCGAAAGTATATCAAAGTGCCCGTCTATAGAAAGATAATTAAATGCTCGTTGCGATGGTGTAATTATTTTTGTTCAACGATTAACGGTTTAAGATATATTTAATTATAAAAATAGAGTAAATTACACCGTTCGTCCTTGTGGTTTGCGTTGACCGCAGGGTTTCGTCCTTTGACCAAAAAAATTGCACCGTACGTCCTTAAGTGTGAAACGTTATGCACCGTTCGTCCCTCCGTCCATCTGGCCCACCAATTCCCACTAACGTACGTTAACTAAGGTTTTTAAAGGGGTATATCCGTCATTTTACCCTCTTCTTTGCAAAATAATGTGCCCCTCTTCTTTGCAAAATTGACACAAACTACCCTTAGGGTTATTAAAACCCTACACCACCCTCATTTTACCCTAAACCTAAAATAAAACATCTCCCACCTCTCTCTACTCTGCACCACCACCTCACGACCACCATCACCACCGTGACACCGCCACCTTTATCAAACACCACCACACCCACCCTTATATCACCATCAGAACGGGTTTGGAGGTACACGCACTGTAACCCCAAACGAGCCACCATTGTCACTAATCTTGGTCGTATTTTCTTGTTTTGGTAAGTAGGTAAGTAGATTAATGGGTTTGGGTGATAAACTCACCAATTCTCACCCTTGTGTGAATCGTTGTGGCTCGAAGCAAACGAGAAACGATTTAAAACTTGTTAAAACACGTTTTAAATCAGCCAAAATCAAAGACAAACTATAACTTGTAACTTTTCAAGGATTTACTTAATATCAAAAACACAAACTATAACTTGTAATTTTATGGGTCGATCAGTCCCCAAATCCAAAACACAAACCATAACTTGTAACTTTTCAAGGATTTACTTAATATAAAAAATAACATATTTTTTAATCAGCCAAAATCAAAGAAAATACATAGTGTAAAGAATCAAGACCCTTACAAAGGAGAGTGTATGTTGTCGATTTGGAAGAAGAAACCAAACCACAGGAGATAACCCAAGAACCACCAAAGCTTAAATCAAACCCATAAGAAATCTTTTTTTTTGGGTGATGAATTGCAAGTGAAAGTGGGTGTGTGAACCTCCTGTGGATCGGATGAGATTAAAAAGAAACAAAGAAGGTGGTCTTGACCATGCTTTCTTGCTTAAAACTTGTGAATGAATGAAACAAGCATACGTGCTTATCACTTTGGAGCTTTTGAGTGTGACTTTGACTTGGAAAGGGAGAAAAGCATCCGACTTTATGAATAAACTTGTGTGAAATGACGAAAATACCCCTTTAAAAACCTTAGTTAACTGACGTTAGTGGGAATTGGTGGGCCCAGATGGACGGAAGGATTTAACGGTGCATAACGTTTCACACTTAAGGACGTCTGGTGCAATTTTTTTTCAAAGGACGAAACCTGCGGTCAACGCAAACCACAAGACGAACGGTGTAATTATGTGAAATAATAAAATACTTTTAATCTCATATTTACTTTTAAATTGTTGATAAAGATAAGTCCCTTGGTATATAAGAAAAGTTTGATATGTAAAATAACTTTTCTAAAATAATAATGCTAATTTCTTTTTAGTAAGCCTGCCCACTTGCCATAACTTGAAATATCTAAGTTTCCACATGTTTAAATATGAGCATGTGTTTTTTATTTTATAATATTGTTTGGTATTGGTATAGCATTATTTTATGTTATAGTTCTCCAAAATAATTTACAAGTATTTAATTGCAAGATAAACTGGAGATAGATCCAAAGAAAACTAATCAATCAATGATTAGTAGGAGTATGTATTTGCATTTCGACAGGAATATGATTTGTGGATGTGTCATAAAACAATGAATGCTAGTAGATATTTTTGGACATAAATAGGACCTTTTAACTTGTGCAAAACATGGATTAATATTATAGAAGTCGTGTTCAAGGACTTGTTCATTAGTTATAAGTTTGTTGTCACTTTATCGAACATGCAATAAGTTATTTTAGGCAGGATCGGTATTGGTTTTTTGCAATATCAATAATTCAATATGTGTGCTACTGCTAGTCTAAATTATGTGGATTTAGCTTGTCACCAACCACTTTATCTAAGGCTAGTCGTAATTACGACCCAACCAAGGGTCGTTCTAGCCGAAGAGACACGTCCCCCCTCCCTCCTACGGCGACCTTGGCGATCGCATCCTCCCCCCTTAATTGTGATACCTGAGTGCCTAAAATTCAAGTTGACCTTAATTATATTGTGAGATCCTTTTGTGCTATTTAATTTGCCTTTCGTTTGATTTTCTTCCGGGCCTCCATCTATGAGCAAAGTCAAAATGTAATTTGTCACACTTTTCCACATCGAGAGATTGGGAAACTGAGGCAAATTCATGACCAAAAGGATCCATTTGATAACAGGGAAGATGAGTATGATGCAAAAGTCATTATCGTTCTAGCCAAAGAGACACGTCCCCCCTCCCTTCTATGGCGACCTTGGCGAACGCATCTTCCCCCTTAATTGTGATACCTTTTTTGTGTTATTTGCCTTTCGTTTGACTGATTTTCTTCCGGGCCTCCATCTACGAGCAAAGTCAAAATAGAATTTGTTACACTTTTCCTCATCAAGAAATTGGGAAACTGGGGAAATTCACATGACTCAAAATGATCCAAGTGATAACAGGGAAGATGAGTATGATGCAAAAGTCATTATGGTTGATTCTTGCATGGTAAAAGTCAAACCAAGACAAAATAGTAAAACATGTCCCGTAACACCCAATTTTGTGTGGGAAACGGTGTATACTTTATTAAGAAAAATCAGATTACGATAACAATAAATAAATAACAGCAGACAGAATGGAGAAGAAGCAGAAGATAGACTCTATAAACGTTAATTAAAGAAAAGCAAGAAAGAGAATTGTACGAGGCTCGTGTTAAACACGATTCCCTTAAAAACAGATTCGCCGTCTGCTTCCCGCAGTACAACGTGACGTGTCATGTGTGCAATGGGACTTAACTTACTTGCATGAAAGATCACCGAAGGTCGCGTGTTTCGATCGAAGGTTCTTTGGAACTTCGTTTGCGGTGGAGCTGCTTTCACTGTGGCCGAATGATAAGAGCGTTTAATATATAGGCTAAACCTAACTTGGACACCAAGAAAAGCATCGGCCAAAAAATAAACAGATATGCGAATCTGTTTATATATATTAAACACGTTTTAATTATCTTCCATTTATTTAAACCGATTCTATTAAACTTGTTTACAAAGTTTAAATCAGTTCCAAAAATAAATGGATACAAATATGGAAATAAAGACAACGAAATCAGCAGCAAAAAGATACGCAGGTATGCGAGATTTGAATCGCGATTCGTGTCCATAGGTCGCTGCGGGCTCGCATGAGTTCGAAGCATCGAACTCATTTGGCCCGAAATCACGAATCGCACCCCCCTGCCACAAGACGTAGGTGTTGGAGTAAAACCAACAAATCATTTTGAAGGTTCATATCAAGATTTCTATATAAACACACCCCACTTCCTTTTCTAGGCGATGTGGGATGTGTTTGTTTTCCCAATTGTGTTTCACGTGTCCCACTTTGAGACACGATATCTCATTCATTTCAACTCCATTTTGGACATACTTTAGCTCGTTCTGAAGCTCTCGTCGAGGAGAACGCAAAGCTACCAAGAAACATAAATATATATAACATATATCATATATTAAAGGTGTCCAAAATTTGCAAAACTCATTTTGCAAAACCACTTTTCCAACAATCCCCACATGAATGGAAATCGGTCGAAAACACACGAAAGTTTCGTGAAATTTCGGTTAAGGCTTGCATAGGATAGGTAGGTGTAACCCTTGAACCTTCCCTTGTGAGATGCACTTAGTCTCCTAGATCCGAGTAGGCAGCGATGTCCTTGAACTCATTATCCATTTACGTGACGACATTACACTTCACACAAGACTTTCCCGACATTGTCAAGTCCTCATAGTCGTGTTCGTTATGGTCATGAACACTAGCCCGGTTCTGCAAGAGCTCTTAGGAATTGCGCCCACATTTCCCTTCAAGCGACCCCACTTCTCTCACATAGGTGATTTCATCTTGAATCATTAAAAAACATATGTTTTGTGATTTCATCTTGAATCATTATGCTTTATGATTTCATCCCGAATCATTAAAGCCATATGTTTAGCCTCTCAACAAGTCACAGTTGTTATAGGAATGGACTAGGAAAGTTACAATATTTAGTAACTCCCACATTGACGTGACTTCCCCACATTTCTATGATTAGGTTGTCTATTGAACCCGGATCTTGGGATCTCCAATCAACTGGGTTAGGTTTTCCTTCATAGAAACTCATTCCTTCAAGGGCTTTAGTCCCATTCCTCTAGACGACTTACTTACTAACTCTCGCTTAAGCCTTTCGTAAGCGGATCCGCGATGTTATCCTTTGACTTCACATAGTCAATCGAGATAACTCCGTTGAGAGTAGTTGTCGTGTCGAATTATGTCGACAGCGGATATGTCTGGACTTTCCATTATACATTATGCTATGAGCTCTGCCAATTGCCGATTGACTATCACAATGTATACTAATGGCCGTTACCGGTTTAGGCCACTTTGGTATGTCCTCTACGAATTGACGTAGCCATTCCGCCTCTTGTCCGCATTTATCTAACGCGATAAATTCTGATTCCATCGTGGACTTAGCTATAACAGTTTGCTTGGAAGACTTCCAAGATATAGCCGCTCCGCCTAGTGTAAACACATATCCACTAGTCGATCTAGAATCTTTATGTCGATATCCATTTGCATCATCGTATCCTTCGATAACAAATGGATATCGATCATAATGCGATCCATAATCGCGATCGTATCTCAAATAGTGAAGTACCCTAGTCATAGCGCCCAATGTGCATAGCTCGGGTTACTAGTATACCTACTTAGCCGCTAACAACATATGCTAAGTCGGTCTGCACCGTCATTAAGTACATTAACATGCCAATAATTCTTGAATACTCTAATTGGGCAACACCTAAGCCTCTATTTTTAGATAGATGCTTCTCGGTGTCAATGGAGTTCTAGCTAGGCGGAATCCCCGCATTATGAGTATTAAGAATTTTGTCCACATAATGTGCTTGACTTAACACAAGTCCATTCGAGTTCGTATGATCTTTATTCCAAGGATCACATCACCAAACCCATATCCTTCATGTCAAACTTTGATTTCAACATGTCTTTAGTAGATTTGATCATCTTTTCATTCACGCCAACGATAAGCATATCATCAACATATAAACACAAAATTACATATCCACTATTTGTGTCTTTGACATAAACACACTTGTCGCATTCATTAATTTTGAATCCACTCTCTAGCATGGCGTGGTCAAACTTTTGATGCCATTGTTTGGGAGCTTGCTTTAAGCCATATAATGACTTGACAAGCCTACAAACTTTGTTCTCTTGTCCAGAGCCATGAAACCCTCGTGTTGGTTCATGTATATTTCTTCTTCTAAATCTCCGCTCGTAAAAGCCGTTTTACATCCATTTGGTGAACTTCCAAATTTCTTAATGCGGCAATAGCAAGGATCATCTGATCGAGGTTATTCGCAGAATCGGCGAATATGTATCAAAGTAATCAAGACCTTCTCGTTGTCTAAATCCTTTGATTACCAATCTTGCTTTGTACTTGTCAATGGTGCCATCGGCTTTCATCTTCTTCTTGAAGATCCATTTATAGCCTAGTGGTTTACAACCGTGAGGTAAATCCACGAGCTCCCAAGTATGATTTTGTAAAATAGAATCTATTTCACTTTTAATGGCTTCTTTCCATCGAGGCCCTTCGAGGAAGTAACCGCTTCTCGGTATGAAGTAGGTTCATTTTCAACCATAAAAGAAACAAAATCGGGTCCAAACGATTTCTGGTTCTTGCCTTTTGCTTCTTCTAGGTTCAACCTCTTCTTCCTCGCTTGATCTTGTCTTTCATCCTGGAGATCATTATCATCTCGTTGTCTCTTATCTTGGACAACTTCGTCATCTATTCTAGATGAACTCCCAGTTTCCTTCGTTAAACAAGGAAAAATAGTTTCAAAGAATGAAGCATTCCTTGATTCCATTAAAGTACCCTTTTGTATATCCGGATTTTTCGATTCATGTACTATGAAGCGATAAGCACTGCTATTCTTAGCATATCCGATGAATATACAATCTACAGATTTAGGTCCAATCTTTTGGGCCTTGGGAGTCAGATAGCGACCTTTGCTGACACCCCACACCGTAAATCCGATATGATGGCTTTCTTCCCATCCATAATTCATAAGGGTCTCTTCTTTTTCCATACGAGGTATCTTATTTAAAAGATAAGTAGCCGTTAAAATGGCTTCCCCACATGTCCCGGCTTAAACCGAACTTATCAACATGGCATTAACCATTTCTTTCAAGGTACGGTTCTTCCTTTCGGCAATACTGTTCACTGAGGTGAATAGGGAGCGGTGAACTCGTGTCTAATTCCATGTTTTGATAATAGATCGTGAATGGAGACACATATTCACCTCCTCATCACTGGACCACCTTGATTTTCTTACTAAGTTGATTCTTAACTTCGCTTTTGTATAGAACAAACTTGTCTATAGCTTCATCTTTACTTTTCAATAAGTAAACATAGCAATACTTTGTACAATCATCAATAAACGTGATAAAGTACTTATTGCCACCTTTTGTGGGTAGTGATTTCAAATCACATATGTCGGTGTGTATCATATCAAGTGGTTCGGTTTTCGTTCAACCGATTTGAAAGATGCTCTTGTAAGTTTGGCTTCAACACAAGTTTCACATTTATATTTTGAGTCAATATGGATATTAGGTATGCAATTAAATTTAATCAAACGACGATCGAATTAAAATTTACATGTCCAAGACGGCCATGCCACATATTAGAAGACATCATCAAGTAAGCGTAAGAATTCATATTATTGATATCTTTCTTAACAACCATTACATTGAGTTTAAACATACCATTCGTGGCATATCCCTACCAACATACACTTGATTCTTAGAAAGAACAAACTTATCGACTCAAAACAAGACGAAAACCAAACTTGTTCAACAATTAACCGAAACAAGATTCTTGCGAATCTACGAACATACAAGACATTAGTCAACTTGAGCTCTTTCTGATGTCATCTTCAAGATTACATCTCCTTCACCCTTGATTTCAAGTAGCTGCGAGTTGCCCATGTACGCCTTCTCTCCATCACAACCGCCTGAAAGAGTGAAACATACTCTTATCGACACACACGACGGGTAGCCCCAGATCTACCCACCATTCCTCGTTGTTGGAACCTACCAGTTAACTTCGAGATCATGGCAATGACATCGACACCATAGCAATCATGTCCACATCTTCATTCACCATATTAGCTCGGCGTGAGTCACCCGCTTAAGATCTTACAATTAGCAAAGACGGTGACTGGCCGGTCACGGTTGAAACACACCCTTGGAACTTCGTTTCACAATTGCGACTTTAGGAGCAAGGTACTCGACTTCCCTTTGCCCTTCTTGTCATTCTTTCCTTTCCTTTGCCTTTAGCTTTGACATTGGACTTTGAAGATGACGAAACATGCTCAACCATATTTGCCTTTGCGTAATCAGTATATCGTGTTTTTCGAGCCGACTTGTTGTCTCTTCAATACGAAGACGAACAACCAAGTCTTCAACACTCATCTCCTTTCGCTTATGCTTGGTAGTTCTTGAATTCTACCCACTGAGGTAACTTTTCAATAATAGCAAAGAACTTGAAAAGTTTCACTCAAGGTCATTCCTCAAGATGAATGTCGTGTAGCGTAACCCGCAGATCTTGAACTCGACTTATCACATTCTTTGAATCAACCATCTTGTAATCCAAGAAACGAGCTACCACGAACTTCTTTGTACCAAAGATCCTCGCTTTGTACTTGCGCTCCAATGACTCCCATAATTCTTTGGCGCCTTGGTCTTGCAAGACACATTGTACAAAGAATCAACCAAACCATTCGTAACATAGTTGTGACACAAAAGTCCGAATGTTTCCATGCTTCAAGGCTTGAACGGCTGCTGATTGAGAGATTGACCTTCCGGGAGGTTCCACGTTAGGTGGGTTTTCTTTTAAGAACCGCGCAAGGTTCAAAGTAGTCGATAGAAAACATCTTCTTTGCCACCTCTTGAAATTCGCCCATTGAATTTCTCTCGGTTTCTCAAGATGATTAGCAATCGTGTTGGTAATCAGCGCACTGTGCACGCTCACAAGAGTAGTCACACGAGGGTAGTCGTGTTTGTCATCCCGAAGATCCAACACAAACAATTAAACAAACTGCTTTAAATGGTATCTACTTGTACCGGATCCGAGTCAACAAAACTCTAGCTTGGTTTTGATGGATCGAATAAATCGACTTAAGAAACTCTATCTTGGTTTGGTTAAAGCGATAATAAACGCTTACAAAAACGTTATAGATCCGTTAATCCAAATCAGTATGTAAAATCTGTTTAAAAGCGACTTCCAAAGAAACTCAACAAGGTTTCGACGAAAGCGCTTTAAAAAAAAGCGTTAATTAATTAATCCGATTTCTTAACAAAGTGAATAAATTCGGTTAAACCGAATCTTTTAAGATCGTGGAAGCGGTGTATACTTTATTAAGAAAAATCGATTACGATAACAATAAATAAATAACAAAGCAGACGAGAATGGAGAAGAAGGAAGATGCACTCTATAAGCGTTAATTAAAGAAAAGCAAAAGAGAATTGCACGAGGCTCGTGTTAAACACGATTCCTTTAAAAGATTCGCCGTCTGCTTCCTGTGTACAACGTCGTTTGGTTGTTGTCTGACCGACTTAACTTACTTGCACGAAAGATGACCAAGGTCTGCGTGTTTCGATCAAGGTTGCCGGAACTCGTTTGCGTGGAGCTGCGTTTCACCGTGAAAATTGAATGATAAGAGCGTTTAATATATAGGCTAAACCTAACTTGGACACCAAGAAAAGATCGCCAAAAATAAACAGATATGCGAACTGCTTATATATATTAAACACGTTTTAATTATCTTCCATTTATTTAAACCGATTCTATTAAACTTGTTTACAAAGTTTAAATCGGTTCCAAAATAAATGGATACAACTGAAATAAAGACAACGAAATCAAGAAGAAAGATACGCAGTATGCGAGATTTCGAACTGCGTTCGTGTCCATGAGCTCGCATGAGTTGAAGCATCGAACTCATTTGGCCAGAATCGCACCCCTCGCAGCACAAGACGTAGGTGTTGGAGTAAAACCAACAAATCATTTTGAAGGTTCATATCAAGATTTCTATATAAACACACTCCACTTCCTTTTCTAGGCGATGTGGGATGTGTTTGCTTTTCCCAATTGTGTTTCACGTAATCCCACTTTGGCATACACGATATCTCATTCATTTCAACCCATTTTGGACATACTTTACTGTTAAGCTCTCGTCGAGGAGAACGCAAAGCTACCAAGAAACATAAATATATATAACATATATCATATATTAAAAGGTGTCCAAAATTTGCAAAAACTCATTTTGCAAAAACCACTTTTCCAACATTTTGAACACTACAAATTGATTATCTGTGACCGGCCAGATATACACCCTCAAAACACAATGCCAAACACTGATACACATCCGATATACTCACGGTCACGGAGTATATCGTTAGAACCTTTCGTGACAAATACTTCTGAACAAGTGAAAGAAGGTAAATTGACTCCAATTTGATACTATAATATAAATGGAACGAAAAACTTAAAATTAGTGGGATAAAATAAAAATAAATAGAAACAACATGCTTGCAGAGGAGACTGTATAACAAGGCTTTCGCTATCCTTTAGCCACCAAAAAATCAAAGAACAATATCCCAGTATTCATTTCACAGTGATCTTCTTCTCGAAAGCTGAGAAACCGCACATCCTTCGAAGAAGTCCAAAACCGCAGTTTCGAGATCTTCAACCGAGTACTTAATATATTACTCAGGGTGCTTCCCGTTTTCTATATGAGCCCTAAATCTTCCAAGAAATGATCTATAAGCGGGAATTACTTTTTCCAATATTGAAATCTGTATCTCTTCACGAAGCTGTGTATCAGGTATTGACCATAATGTTTGCATCTTATGTACTTCCTCAAACATTGCGTTAAACGACTTAAACCTTTCTCTTAACACACTTCTTGGAACACCAGATGAAAAACTTTCAGTCGCACGTAGTCCTTCATCTCTTAAGCAATACAAAACACCAACCCATGTTGCGCGTTGGCACCTTGTTGAAGCCTGAGTGATCTTAGCCGTAAGTTCTTTTAGAAAACTGTCACCTATCATTTCCCTTAACTCAGCCGACCCTTTAACCTTCTGAACAATATACTGAACTCAGGTCGACAGTTTCAAACTTAGGCCTATAAATTTAAATCGAACTTATGCTCTTTTGGTGACGAATTTTGCAATTGATAAGGCGCTCTAGCTATCGCTCTCTCCTTTCGTTTTGCCAAAAACTTATGTCGTGAGGCTCGTCTAGCAATCGGCAAATCAAGACCATTCATTTGAAGCTGAACATGACTCAGTTGATTTTTTTCATGTACTAGATTCGGACCATAGCTTCCGGCTGCTAACATCGCATCTCTCGCTCTATCTGCCGAAATATTATCAAACACAACCACTTGTCCATTGTAAAATATAGTCATTTGGGACGTTTTAGATTCCAAAACTGCAACTGATCTAGCAGAAGTAGCCTCGTTTGTTAAATCACCAACATTCATCGATTTATCGCCTTGATCTTCCATGTTACTTAGCAAATCAATAGTCCTCCTCGTTGGTGTCGAATTCACTGTAAAAGAATTATATGGTCAGTTTTCGATACAAAAATCAATACCATGCATATAATAAAACATTGATACAAAGACCCTTTGAAATTAATACTTTTTGCTAATATTTTGACAATTTTCAATTAATCTACGTCGTAAAATACTATTTTGATCATGACACATTTGTACAAGAAAACTGTTGGAAAATCGACCAACAAACCTCGTAAAGCTAGCGTTGAATATTGACTCAACACGTGACCCTGAACGTTACATTATATAAATTAACGAGTAAGCATAGCGCTGGTATCTTTTATAGAATAAACGAAAAATATGTACCTGTATCATCAATTTTCGCGTTGATAAGATCCTTGAGGCAACTTTTCTCCTTGAGGAACAAGCTCAACTGGTTGCAAGTTTGCGCAACACTCGATCTCTTCATCGTGCCGAATTGTTTAGCCGATGACATGTTTTTCCTAAGTTTTTTGTTGAACAAGTTTTGTGATGTAAGTTGGAATGAAATATGGCTATTTGTTTGGTTTATATATATATATGTATCATGTATGTGATGAGTTGAGATGAGCTGTTTTAGTGGGGCAGATCTTAATTTAGGGGGAAATAGAAATTTAGGCACGTTTTAATTGCATTTTTTATTTGAAAAAGTCATAATAAAACTATTGGAAGTGAGGAATTATTCAAATTAGTGGGGCCCATACATCTGGCACTATACTTTGAGTTTTTTTTTTTAATTATTTTTTTCTTTGTTGGTTTATGTTTTTGTTCATTAAAATAATTGTTGAGTTAACTTCCACTATAACATAAACAAATGTCTAACAAATAAAGATTCGGGAGTAGACAAAATACAATCTTAACAAGGTTTATGTAGTGCGTTAATAAATTAGTTAAATAAGCTAATTACAAAGTGTAAACTATCATGTGAAATTATACATGTATACATTTGTCGTCGTGGAAGACATTATTTCCCAAAAGCAAAACAAAAACGACTCCATTTAGTAAAAAGAAATTATAAAACATCCCTCTTAGCTATGTGGCTAGTAACGATAATTACTCTGTACATTTAACTATTTACGGTTTTTAATATAACAAACTATAGTTGAGTATCGGGTCAAACTCGACCCGACCAAACTCGACCCCACCCGAAAACCGAATAAAGGTAAAACGTGAACCGAGAACCAAACCGAGAATAAACTATTGAAACAAAAACCGAACCGAAACCGAGAAAAAGCCACTTCGAACCGAAAAAGTGACTTGACCCGAACCGAGTAAAACCGAAATAATTGTTTGGTCGGTTCTGTTTGGTTCGGCCCGATTTCGGTCGGTTTGGTTCGATTTTTGAGTGATTTTGCTCAGCTTTATAACAAATTTTATTTATAAAATATCTAGTGGTTTCCTTATAAAAAAGATATACTTATAAAAAAATATATTGTTGAAAAGGTCTTCAAATTGCTAACAAGATGAGCCTAATATTGCAGTGTTTTTTACTTACGTATGATTTCATGAAAAAATGTTGAACTTTAATATATGTATTTTTTTTTTTTTTTTTTTTTTTAAATAGGTTTTTATTAACACACCCTTAACCGATAACTACCTTAAACATTGTTTAAAAATAATTCTAATGAAAATTTTCAAAACACATCCCTAGATTATGTAACAAGTTACAAAAACTACCTTACAGTTTAATTAACAACCGTTTATCATTTCGTAAACATTACTTAATATAACTATTAATTAATACATCTAATATATCATTTACATTAAAGTAAAATGTTCTTTAAATGTATACGTGTGTACTCTCAATAGGCTCGTATTTCTGGCTGTATATTTATTTATTATATGAACAAATCCCAACTACTACTAGTATAATAATTGAACTTTTAGGTTTTTGTATAAAAACCACATGAACATCAAATTATATAAACAATGTGAAATTTTTTTGGCAAAGAAAGTAAAATAACTAAATAATTTTAAGTAATTATATTTTAAAAGTTTTATCAAATAATATAACACCAGTAATATGCGTAAAAAGTTCACAATCATATTGGTTATTTGCTTAGCATAAAAGCCATTTGGTTAGAAACAATTTTGATACCCTACAGATAACACAATCAATCATGTCAACTTGTAAAGATAATATTAACCTAATCATATAAGCTAGTAATGATTTTCTTCCGTGACCTATGTGGGATAAGAGTAGGTGATCGCTGAGCCACCACTTCTCCTCATTTACCACGCGCCATATCACCTCCACATCACTCAAACACACTAACTAAAAAATACCCCAATCACAACTTACTCACTTCTCTTCATTCGGGCCCCACCCACCCTCATTTTATTTCTTTTCCATATTTTCCAACACAATTAAATTCATTCCATTCATTTAAAATAAAAATACAACATAAAAAAAAAATACATGCGAAAAAAAACATACGAAATTTAAAATACATTGTAAATAAAAAACATAAGAAATTTAAACTAATGTTGTTGTTCTTGATGTAGTTACCAAACACGCTCAATGATATTTCGTTGAAGTCTTGCGTCGTTGTTTTATCACGCAGTTCTTTGCATTCTTCGTTGTAGATCGCATCGCTCAATCCATGTCCGTTGTATATTTGCTCATGGACAAACATAAATATCGCTCAATTCGGATATCGCAAACCGTTGATCTTTCAAAATCATGTTATGCAATATGATGCGGCGTGTACATGATTCTTCTTAGCTTGTTGATAGTCCAAGACGCCACGGTTGGCTTATAATATGCCAACGCCCTCAAGGACCCCAAAGCTCTTTCAACGTATTTATGAGCACTTTCTTGTTTTGTTTAAACAAGGCATTTTTCTCCGAATATGCAGGGAGAAAGATTTGACAAAAGATGACCAAGTTGGGTAAATCCGTCGCCTAGGTAATACCTGCTTTCAAATGTTGCACCGCTTACTTGAAACGGAACCTGGGGCGATGTCATCAAGAAGGTCGTCGAATAACGGTGAATTATTCAAAACAGTTAAATCATTATTCGCACCCGCTACCCCAAAAATGCATGCCAAATCCATAAATCGATGATGCAACTGGCCAAGCATAATAGTTGGATATTTTTATCGCCTCTATGAAACCGCCTTGCCACTCACGATGCTTTTTCCATTCCCAACAGATACAATCAATGCTCCCAAGCATTCCTAAACCCATGAACCGTGTTATGTGCGTTATAAAATTGTGAATGTCACCCAAATTAGGCTTTCTTAAAACTCTGCATAAACAATTCAATTACACACATAGTAAAAAATCTAGACAATCGCGTCGTGTGTGTGACCCCATTTGCAAATATTCATCAAATGCATCAGTGCGGTGCACAGTAAATAATCATGGCGTTTGGATGTGCATTTCATAATTACACTCATACTCATTACACCACACGCATCGGCCCGGACTCTAAAGAATTCAAAATGCGCCAAGAGGATCAACAATTTGAATATAATTTTCAATACCTTGTACTATTTGTAAGAATAGTTGACTACCATACGAAATCGACGCCTAAAATAGTACTCGGATACTTTGGAGGATCGAAAAATAGTCCGATATAAGACGGTTTCAAGAATTTCACGGTCACGCCAGATGTAATTACTACCGTGAACTTTCACTCATCTTCTCCAACGATTGCCTATAACTGCAGCTGCTCGTAATCATCTTGATATCTTCTATATCATCAAGATCCGAATCCAACCACTCATGTTTTTTTTGCTTAAGAAGTAAATGAGGTAGTGTGTGAATGATTTGAAAGAAAAGAGTGGATAATTTTATGAAAATGAGTATTATTTATAAGAGGGTAGGTAAAGTTTTTATTTTAAAAATAAAAGTTTTTTTTTTTTTTTTTTAAATCAAACCGTTTGAAAAGTTAACGGATATATTCGCTTTTTAAGTTGTCGTTTTGTGTTTCGTTGCAACGGCGAAAATGCTTGTGGCGCGTGCGTGGTATCGTGGCGAAACGGAATGCAACGCGAAGGGACACGCCGAAACGAAATGAAACGAAAGAACCCATACCCCACGCCTAAGAATACATTTTTTGATAAAAGAGTATGAATATACATTTAAGTTACTGCTTTTCTTAATTCTAGTTAAGTCTACATTCCAAAAAGCATGAAACACACGGACACGAACGTTTCACCGTATTCGTTCACTCAAAACTCTTGTTAGCTATCATATGTACTTTTTAATTACAAGCTATTTTTAGTGATACATATGATATAATACCCTATTAGTTCAAGAAAAGATATGTTTGATTAATAGTACATGTGATTCCTATAAAGAAACAAAAGATGTGGAAAATTACGGATTCACCGGTCGACATTACTCATTTCTTTTTAGTAAACCTACGAGTCTGCCCACTTGCAATAACTTGAAATATATAAATTTCCACATGTTTAAAGTTTATCATTTGTTTTTGTTATCGTTAATGTTATCTTATGTTATAACCATTAAATGATAGTAGTAGGCTTGTTGGAACACAAAATGTACAAGCTCTGTGTGAGGAGTTTAGTCCCACATTATTGAACATGGTCATGTCGTCGTGACCATGTTTTGCATTGCTCGTATCGTATACTTTTTACACACGGTTCGACCTTAGCCCTCGTGGAGTTAACGAAGTCTTAAAGTGTACTACCTTAACAAATGATAAATAGCATCAAAGCACAACACTATTTATTTGAATTTTGATAAATAACATCAATACTTATTCATTGGAGATAGATCCAAAGAAAACTAATCAATAATTTCATAAAACAATGAATACTACCAGATATTTTTGGACATAAATATGACCTTTTTAACTTGTGCAAAAAATGTATTATTTTTGTAGAACTCGTGTTCAAGGACTTGTTCATTAGTTATAAGTATGTTGTCGTTTTATCTAACACGCAATAAGGTATTTTAGGTAGGATTGGTATTGACCGTTTGCAAATATTTGAATTATATACATTGTAGACTCATTATAACGATCAATATTAGTTTATTAAAAAAAATTATATACGTTTTATTTTTAGCTAAAAGAAATTACCGGTATAATAATTGATTTTTTAGTTTTTTGTATAAAAACACATGAACATCAAATTATATAAATAATGTGATATTTTTTTGGAAAAAAAAAAGTAAAGTAACGAAATGATTTTAAGAGATTATATTATAAAAGTTTTATCAAATAATATAGTGTCGCAACGTAATTTTATTATTATTATTATTATTATTATTATTATTTGCAAAGAAAGTAAAGTAATTTCTTTAGTAATTATATTATAAAAATTTTAGCAGACAATACATCGTTGCAATTTGCGGACGCGTTATCCACTTATGTTTATGAAATTACCTCATATTTGAAATATTTTATATTTTTATAAAAGAAATATACTGTTTAAACAATAAGCACAAAAGTTAACAAATTATATAATATACTAAAAGACGTAGATGAACAAGAACTGCTGTCTTAACAAAAATTGATGACATGAAAAAAAAAAAAAAAAAACTTTAAGAAATTCATTCCCGTGAATAAAATGATCGAGGCAACGACTTCGACGCGAACGCTGCTGTGTTAACCCGCTAGTTATATTTTATTTATAAAGTATCAAGGTCATTTTATTATAAACACATTGCAGAATAACATAAAATAAATATATTATATATACTATCTATTATGAAAACCACCGCTTTAAAAGCGCCGCAGCGTTTCAGTAAAGCGCCACAAAAGCAGAAGGCTTGCCACGCCGCCACGCCTTTACGACACATGTTTTTAAACTCGATATATATGAATTATGATATAAATATATAAATATTTTCATACTTTCATCTTGTACGCCACGCCTTAAAACGCAAAACCTTCGCCTTTAATAGAAGCGTGAAGCGCTTTACCACGCCACAAGTTCTCACGCTATTTAAAAACTTGAAAACCCAACTTTTTTTAAAGTGGAAAGCGAAAACTTCTATTTAAAGAAACAAACTAATACAAGACTGAAAACTTAATTATTATCTAAACTATTCAATTATTATAATCTCGGAAAGATTCAATCATATAATGTACACGGTTGAAAACTTACGCCATCAGAAAATCTCGTTCACATGCTGAAAGACTCGTCTAGCTTTTAATAAAAACCGTAAAAATTAACAAATGATTGAGATATTTGCATGGTATCAAAGCCATTTGATTAAGAATGACTTTAGTCACGAGACTGCTCAGCTTTAATAAAAACTAGTAAAAAATTAACAAGTGATTGAGATATTTGCATGGTATCAAAGCCATTTGATTAAGAACGAATAGTGGCCGTACGTTCAAGCGGAGCGCTTCGGTTTGCGTATTTTTTGGTTATTTTTGGTATCGACAATTGTAAAAAGGGGAATTATTACAGAATACAGCATGAAAGAATCTGATATTACCGAAGTATATGTTACACATTTCTTTGCTTATAGTTCTTGGTACAGTATGAAGGACATGTCTGCAAATACTAAAAAAAAAATTGTATATACATGTAAATCTAAAACACCCAATGTCGCTGTTGGGTTCTTGAGCCCTTTTTTTGCATTCTTGATTTGCAGGTCTTGTAGACATTTGTATTGTTTCACACTTACCACACGAACACAACTTCTTTTACATCTTGGTGTTCTTGACCCTATTTGACCTCTTAAGTATTGTGTTCTCATCCTCCACCTTAACAAAGATCAAAATATATTTAAGACTAAAAACTAATATAAAACAAAAACTTATTTGATTAGTTAATGTTAAATATTTGACCTGCAAACATGTGAACATTTTAATTGCCTTACAAATAATTGCTTGCAAAAACTAATATAAAACAAAAACTTATTTGCTTAGATAATGTTAAATATTTTAATAAAAAAGGCAATTATTTTAATCCAATAAGTACCTTGAAGTATTTTAATCCAAAAACTAATATAATAACAAATATTGCAGGTCAGTCTTACAAAAACTAATATAAAACAAAAACTTATTTGATTTAGATAATGTTAAATATTTTAATCCAGAGATAAATAGGAAATAAGTTGTGATGTTATGCAACAATGTAATGTAAGTACCTTGAAAGGAAGAACATTTGAGCGTTCAAGTCCAGGTGACATGCTTAGTACTTTTTGCCATGGTCAGCATCATAAAGATCTCTTTTCTCAACTGGATGAGCCATGCCAGCTGGATCATGGGCGACTATGTAAAAGTTGGTACCTGCATTGATCCGAGCCTTTGCATGCCAAAAGGAATAAGTAATGATAATAATAACAGAGTATTCAGATACCTAACATATTTTGCCTATGTCACAACAATGGTACTGTTAATGATGAAGTAGAAGGGAATAGATGAAGGTTATCTTCATATAAAATCATAATAGAGAAGGAACCCGCTAAAGGAAACCACATGATCATAGTTTGACCACCGCCAAACAAAAATGGGTACAGAAAAAATAAAGCATGTTTTTACCTGAGCATTA
The DNA here is from genome assembly GCA_022545495.1 of Chrysanthemum lavandulifolium. NCBI lineage: Eukaryota > Viridiplantae > Streptophyta > Magnoliopsida > Asterales > Asteraceae > Chrysanthemum > Chrysanthemum lavandulifolium. Next base: position 235,472,958 of record CM040242.1, on the reverse strand, counting down.
TGAGACCACTCTAGGAAAGACAAAGTGGACGTGTCGCGTGGGATTTGGTAATGGGTTAAAACAGGTATTCTTTTTAGTCTGGGTTAAAACGGGTATTCTTTTCAGTATGGGTCAATACGGATCGGGTAGGGTAAGACTGACCTGCAAACATATTTTATTCAACTGATTAAATTATTTGAGTAGATAATGTTTTATTTTAATACAAAAACTCAAGTTATTACAATAATAATCCAACATTTTGTTAATATACAAAATATATGTGGTTTTATGCACTTCAATTGATTCAGCAGGCAGAGAAGTGCAAAAAAAAAAATGTAACTACTAAAGAAGTGTTAGTCGTGAAAATTGATCATCAAATATTTATTGATCACTAAAGCTTATTTTTTGGCCTATGAGTTTTTTTAAATTTTCAGAAGCTCATAAGCTGAATTTTTCTACCTATGAGCTTCTAGGCTATTCAAGCTCATAAGCTAAAGTTGATCAAGCCATTGGCCTAAAAATCTTACCTTGTTAGATTTTCAAAAGTTAAATAAGCCCATAAGTTGACCAAATGCGCATAAACAAACACCACCTAAACTACATCAATGTTCATATTATTCTTAGTGACCACCAATTTTATTCCACTGCATGACATCACAACACATTTGAAAATAAACATGACATAAAAATATAATGGGCATCAACAAAACATAAAGGCGGAAAAAACGTATCACCTTTTTTTCACCAAGAAGCCGTAAGAAAGCTGGAAGCAGTATTCTCGAATAGCTACCAATCCGTCATCCGAGCTGGTTAATTCAACAAAGACAGCATATATAAGGAAACAATGTTGCAGCATTCCCTCTATTAAATTGGTAAAAAAAAATAAACCTTCATCAAGAAATTGTATATTCGGTGAAGAAAAAGTAAGAGGTAGCCATTGTAACTCGTCCATATGAATCATTTCCTGTACAAACATATAAAGTATACACAATCAAAAAAAATATTTAATCTTTATAACACTAAGAAAATGGTAAAAGCATGGAACAAAAGAGCAGTACCTGGAAGCCTCTATGACGATCATACACTCCAAAGAAATGAGCAGTCAAATCATACAAATTTGGATTCACACTGTTTATAATATAGCAAATAACTTTTATTTTGTAGAAGATTGCATGACTCAAAATACAAACGTTTTATCACCAAATGTCTTCATGTTTCTCGCGTATATCCGGCTTTAAAAGTAACGCTAAAGACAGAAATGGAAATCTTAAAACACAAAAACAAAGCTTTAAAGGGTCATAGTTACCTTTTCAAAAACTTGGTTAGTGCTACCATTCAGCAGCACCAAAGGTGTCCAACGTAGGCTTTGTGTAAGTATTTCCTGTAATTTTTGTAGCTACATAAATGAACGTGTGATAATGAATCACATCTGATAAAACCAAAATGTATCTACAACTATGTTACTCACATTTACACCTCAGAAATAAGTAGCCGAATGACCTCTCCGGGTATTCAGGCCTCCGTTTATTGTCATGATGTAAACTGGCACAATTTACTTCTGCCTGCGCGATTACGCCTATAATGACAATAACTATCAGGGCCCATTTTTCTTAAAAAAAGAGATTATGAAACATGTAGCAAGTCTGTCAAAATTTAAGCTGCGCATTCACTTGCCTGTAACCGACGATTGTCTGCAATAATTATGACCACATGAATAGCCTGATCCTCACGTGGTCGATTATTCATTAAATCATCTTGACTAATCTCGGTAGCAACCATACCAATGCCATTCCTACTTCTCTTCCTTGGAATCCTCGGCACACTTTGAACAACTTTCGCGACTAATGCTTCTTCCCGTTCCTCACTATTCCCACCCGACCTGACACCAAAGGAACGTATAGTGTAACCTAAATTTCAAGTCCTATCATATACTAACAATAATCTTGCCATAAACAGCAATATAAACTGAATAGCACCTGATATTTCATCATTTAAACTCAATAGCACCAGAACAGTTAACTGAATTTAAGTTATTCTGTTTATCAGCTTATCTTTAAGCAGAAAAGTAGTATCTCTATCCAAAATATGTCGGCTTATCTGCTTATTTTTAAGTAGATAAGCAATTTTCGTAGCTTGTGCTGCTTATTGATTATTAGTTTAAACTTAATTTTCACCTTCGTATATAACCTAAAGCCTTTATAAACAAATTTGATTAAAATTTCTACCAAATTATTATATTCATTTAATATATTGCTTTTCTTACAAAGTAAGCAAATCCAAACACAATTTTTAGAAGTACTTGTTTTTAAGTAGCGTATAAGTACTTATTTTTTAGCAGATGCATAAGCAGCAAAAAATAAGCAAACCCAAACACCTACTAAAACTAAAAGACACAAATCACATATGAATTGTGAAATACATTTAAATTACATATCGAAAGGCAAAAAGCAGGCCTGATCAGTGTTACCAGGTTTCGACTTATTGAGAGTAAGGTTTTCCCTTGTAATATCCCCGTTATACTTATCAATAAACTCCTTCCTACTCATATCAATCTCCGAATCCTCGACCTCGTAACATTTGTCTTTCAGCATCTCAAAACATGTTTTCCTGATTCTATGCAGTCTCGTAATCTCGCTATCAGGTAACGCCCTTACTTAAGCTTCCAAACCAAATTTCCTAGACAAATATAAATAAAAATGTAAAAACTCAAATACCCATTTGTCAACATATGCTTTTAACTTATTTAAGCTATCTAAAACTAAAAGGGTGTTCGCTTAAGCTTATTTTTGGGCTCGTGAGCTAATGTAGCTTCAGCTTATGTTTCATAAGCCCATCTTTTCCAACTTGCTTTGAAACTAAAAATGAAAAATCAATATTAAAAATTGGGGGAAATTGATTTTCATGGTTTTACTAAAAAGAGAAAAAATAACATACTTTCAGATTCCATGGTTCTTAGTTTTTTACTGCGACTTTTGTACAATTAATTGAAGAGAGTAGCAGATAAATTAACGGATAATTGAACCTGAATCGAGTAAAAAGAAAAATAATCTTACGGAAAAAAACCCCAAAAATGGAAACCCTAACTATTGGGTTTTGATTATATGATTTCAGCGTATGTATGTATTTGTGTGTGATGTATGATTGATGATTTTTTTTATGATTTACGTGTATGTGTTTGAGTGTGGCTTCTAGAATGCTGAGTTTTCTTGTGTGTGTTTGTGTTTATGAAAGATATACGTGGAGGAAGAAGAAATATCTAGAATGGGGAGAGAGAGGTGCACTGTTAAGTCTACAGTGGTATGAACAGTGCACACGTGAAATATGGGCCGTTAAAATTGTAGATCGTGTGCATCTCTATCGTTCAAAAGACCACCGACAAACTGTTCATGGCCATAGAGCGTTTCTGCCTTTTAAATATATAGGATAATGACTTTGAGTCATGCAAAATAACATAATATTTGATGTCAACTTGCAAAGCTAACATTGACATGATCATATAAACTAGTAATGGTTTTCCTCCATGACCTATGTGGGATAAGTAACACATTTTTTCATGAAAGAGTATGAACACACATTCAAGTTACTGCTTTCTTAATTTTAGTTAAGTCTACATTTCAAAAAGCACGAACTACATGAACCCAAACGTTTCACCTTATTCGTTCGCTCAAAACTTTTGTTAGCTATTACTGTTAATGACAATTACTGCAACCGTAAGACAAATTTTCTTCGTCAAAACATCGTTTATCGCAGCTATTACATGTACTTTTTAATTACAAGCTATTTTTAAAGATACATTTGATATAATATCATGTTAGTTCAAGAAATGATATGTTTGATTAATACTACATGTGATTCCTATAAAGAAACAAAAGATGTGGAAGTAAACACGAGATTCCACCGTCGACATTAGAAAAATAATAATGTTAATTTCTTTTTAGTAAGCCTGCCCACTTGCCATAACTTGAAATATCTAAGTTTCCACATGTTTAAATTTTATCATGTGTCTTTTTTATAATATTGTTTCGTATTCGTATAACATTATCTTATGTTACAGTGCTCCTAAATAATTTGTAAATATCTATCGAAAACTTGTGTTCTAATGGTATTTCATGCATAAGAGTATTTTTTAACTGAATGATTGTAGGTTGAAGTAATGTTTATGACATTATGAGATTGATTTGTTGCGTAAATATTATAAGATACTCCACCGTTTGAAAATATAACGCCTATTTCGACTTTTTGAATCCAATTTTAAATAGTTTTGTTTGTATTATATAGAGGTGATGATTTGTCTTACAAAATCAAAAAAAATTAAATGGGCAAATTTTTAAAGATTTAAGACATTTTTTTTTTTTTTTGAATGGGATGTATTACCCATTTATGAGTTAAATGGGCGTAATGAATACGTGCTTTTCTCGAATATTGATTGTTTTATAAAAACTTATATTTAATTTTTAAATATAAACGAGGTGCGTCGGCGAATTTATTTCATTGCTTTGTGCCTTTTAAAAGCGATTTGTATAAAACGAAATTGCTTACCGCTACTCTTAATTAGCCACATTGATTTATAGTTGCCCGCCCGTTTTGCCACCTCTAGTATTATATAATATTTGATACAAAATATATAAATGGACTGATTTTAAATATATTTTCATTGATATAATTTTCATCAAGTATTATATAGTACAAACAAAAATATTTAAGGTAAAAGTTAGATTAAAAAAGTGAAAATGGATTTATATTTTGAGACGGAGTGAATAGTTAGTTGAAGAAAAAAAAATGCAAGTATTTGATTGCAAGTCCAATGGGTAAATATTCTCCTAGCTCTTTGCTAGTTTTTCAATAAAATTCACCATTAAAAAAAATCCAATAGGTTTCATAAACTATACGTGTCTGTGTTTATAATTCCAACTCATTTCACCAAACACACATTGATTACTATGTATATGGCATTACATGATTTAAGTTTCGATTGTTTAAACAAAGCTCATTATTCATATAATGGCCCAAACCATGGAGAGGCCCAAAGACCCCTCATCATATCATCCATTGCCCTAGTTCCACCCTAATATACCATATGATATATGAAACTAGGGGTGAGCATCGGGGACGAATCTCTACCCGTCCCGACTAATCCCGATACCGACAATGGGGAAAAACCCAAACCGACTCTCGACCGAATCCCGATTACCAAGAAAACGCAACCGACCACCCACCCGATTACGGTCGGATCGGATCGGAAGGGATTCGTGTCGGATCGGACGGAGTCGGTGTTCGTCGGATTGCTCACCCTATATGAAACTAGGTAAGCAAGCTCTACACATAACACACACTGACAGCCTCCTTAGGCTCCTTCTTCACAAAAACCATTCTCTTCACCCTCTTTTACGAGATGAAGACGAAGGTACCACAAAACCTTTCTCTTCACCCTCTTTTACGAGGTAAGATGAATGTACCCGGTCGATGTTAGTGTTACCCTAACTACAAGAACATTTTTCCTTTTACGGGGTCCTTACCGTTCTACACAGAAAACCCAAGCATCTGACCTCCACCACCCGACTTATACTCGTTTCACACACATGATACGTGAACACACATGCACCTACATTAACCATTAACTAATAGTAAGACGCTTGTTAGAACACAAAATATACAAGCTCTGTGTGTGGAGTTTAGTCCCACATTATTGTTGTGCCGTTGATCTTGCTCGCCCTGTGGAGTTTAGTCTCACATTATTGAACACAGTTATGTCGTGACCATGTTTTGCATTGTACGACATTCGCTCTACACGGAAACCCGCACTCATGGAGTTACACAAGTCATGTACTACCTTAACAAATGATAAATAGCATCAAAACACCATTTGCATTTTAACATACTAAAAACACTATTTATTTGAATTTTGATCCATAACATCAATACTTATTCATTGGAGATAGATCCAAAGAAAATCAATGATTAGTATATCAACGAGTATGGGAACCCGCGATGCAATGGATCGCTTCAAAGGACTTACTGCGCGACACTTGAACCTCGTGGACTATTTTTGCTAAGTTGTGAAACTTTGCATTTAATGTTTGGACTTATTTTGTAACGACGCTTAAACCTCGTGGACCTGCTTTTGCCAAGTTGTGAAACTTTGCATTTAATGTTTGACTTACTGCAGTCACACTTGAACCTCGAAAATTGCTTTACGCCAATTTGGGAAAGTTGGCATTTAATGCATGGTTGGTTTCTCTCTTCCTTCCCCGATCTTTAGTATATATACGAGTGTTGGAAAACCGCGACGCATGGGATTGCTTAAAGGACTTACTTTGAACGACATTTAAACCTCGTGAGTTGTTTTGCCAAGTTACGAAAGATTATTAATGTTAAAGGACTTACTTTGGAACGACACTCAACCTCGTGGACTGCTTTTGCCAAGTTGTGAAACTTTGCATTTAATGTTCGGACTTACTTTGCAGTACCACGAACCTCGCGCTATTCTTGCTAAGTCGGAAAAGATTGCATTTAATGCATGTTTTGCAAAACAAAGGAGTGCCTTTTTACACTCGAGACACAAATACAATATACCAACTAAGATGAAAAGGAGGAGCAATGATATAGCAAAGCAGAAGTTTCTAGTTGGGATGAATCATGTGCTTCAATTATGCAATGACCACTTTTTTGTATTTTTAGATAAGATGAAGTGTGAAACTCGCGCGATCAGTTATGATTGCTTTTGTAGACGTGAATTTAGATAGGGACTATTTTTGCCAAATTGCTATAGATACCAATTAATTCTACAGACTTACTTGCAAAGAACACTTAAACCTTGGGACTATTTGTGCCAAATTGCTATAGATATCAATTAATGATAAAGGACGATTTTGCAACGACACCCAAACTTTTGCGTTATTTTGCTAACTCATGAAAGTTTTCATTTAATGTTCATGAATGAGCTTTTGACACTGGCACATGAAAGTTTAATGTCTTGCTTTATAAGATATATAGTAAAGTAATTTTATATAGCATTAAATGCAATGTTACACTTGTTAAAAATTTAGTCAAATGTTGAGTAGTTAACCAATTAGATAATGACACATTCCAAAGGCATTAAATGCATTAACCATTGAATGCAACATTGCATTCGGCAATAGCAATGTGAAGGAATCATGTACGATTTTTAATATATAGAGATAACGAATATGAAACCGCGACGCATCTTGATGATTGGCTTTTTTCTTAAATTGCTATAAAGGACTTATTTCAGAAATGACACTTAAACCTGCAGGACTATTTTTGCCAACTTGACTTACTTCTGAACGACACCTAAACTTCGGTGATTATTTTCGCTAACTCGAAAGTTGTGATTAACGCAAACAATGTTTGGAGTCACTGTTGCTTCGCTTCTTTAGTTAATATATATATATATATAATATATTAATTTCATAAAACAATGAATACTGCTAGATATTTTTGGATATAAATAGGACCTTTTAACTTGTGCAAAACATGGATTATTTATATAGAAGTCGTGTTCAAGGACTTGTTCATTAGTTACAAGTTTGTTGTCGCTTTATCAAACATGCAATAAGTTATTTTAGGGGATCGGTATTGGTTTTTTGTTTTCTTGCAATATCAGTTGGTTTTTTGTTTTCTTGCAATTTCAGTAATTCAATATGTATGTTAGTCTAAATAATGTGGATTTAGCTTGTCACCAACCACTTTATCTAAAGCTTAAATTTTGACATCTCTTATAAATGAGAACCCGATACTATTTAGATTTCGGGTTAGTCGGGTTCGGATCAGTTCGGTCTAATTCCATCAGGGCGGGTCCATTCGGGTTCAATTCAATCCAAATACGAGTAAAATTATAAGAAAAATTGACTAGTTATAGTTCAGATCATTTATAAAAATTATTTCAAACAAATATAGAAAAACTCTTATTCGGGTCAATCGGGTCGACCCAACTCAAGTTAGGCAAACTTAGTTAACCCGACACCTGACCATATTTAACATTCTAGTTTTCCGGTTCGACCTAAGTAGCCTAACTCGAATAGGTTTAATAGTGTCTGGGTCGAGTCCCGGTCAAGTCGACTTTTCTGACACCCTTAGAGAGTTTCAACCATAAGAGCTACTGTATACATCGAATATACCAATTAAATTAACACCTAACTATAATTAAAATAGAACAACATAAGATAAAGCCAATTATTAAAATAAAAGATAGAATATTTATTTGACTATCGTTCCACAACTTCTTGTGCCTCTATCTATGGACATGGTAAAAATAGATTCAGTGAAACTTTTTTTTACCAAGAAATTGGGAAAGTAAGTCAAATTCACAACCTGATAATGATCCAAATAATAGCAAAATTATATTAATAAGATGCAAAAGTCATCATGTTTGATGCTTGCATGGCAAAGGTCAAACCAAGTCAGAATGGTAAAACATGTCTAGTAACACCCAATTTTGACCACCTAGACTCATTATCTCATTTTACTATCTATGATCAAGATTTCAGTGAATCCCGAACACTACAAATAATTGATTATCTGTGTCCCAGAACACACAAAAATCAGATATACTACCTTAAAACACATTGCCAAACACTAAAACACTTCTGATATACTCACGGTCACGGAGAACTACTGTTAGAACCTATAACAGATTAACAGATTAATAGATCATGTATAACAGAGTTTTATAAAAATAAATGGAACGAAAATCCTAAAATTAGTGGGAAAAATAACAAATGCATACAAACAACATGCTTTGGCCACCAAAAAATCAAAGAACAATATTCCATTATTTATTTCACAGTGATTTTCTTCTTGAAAGCTGAGAAACTGCACATCCTTCGAAGAAATCCAAAACCGCAGTTTCAAGATCTTCAACCGAGTACTTAATATAGTACTCAGGGTGCTTCCGTTTTCTATATGAGTCCTAAATCTTCCAAGAAATGATCTATGTCGGAATTACTTTTCCGATATTGAAATTTGTATCTCTTCACGGCTGTGTATCAGGTATTGACCATAATGTTTGCATCTTATGTACTTCCTCAAACATTGAGTTAAACGACTTAAACCTTTCTCTTAACACACTTCTCGGGACACCAGATGAAAACTTCCAGTCGCGTGTAGTCCTTCATCTCTTAAACAATACAAAACACCAACCCATGTTGCGCGTTGGTACCTTGTTGAAGCCTGAGTGATCTTAGCCGTAAGTTGTTTTAAAAAACTGTCACCTATCATTTCCCTCAACTCAGCCGACCCTTTAACCTTCTGAACAATATAATGAACGTTGTTCATAAAAAACAAATACGCTAATGCGTTATCTTTATAATGCTTCGATTTCCCATCTAAGTTAAACTGCAGTATCACAATGGTCCAAATTAAATGTACTGCTAATGGTGACTGCCCTTCATGATCACCAAAATCCATATCTGGCATCGTTAAATCATCCGGATACCAAGAATCAGTCACAGGTTTCGACACTATCAACTTACCTAAAGTGTGTTTATAATCCGAAATCAAACTAATATAATTCATAACATATCTAGTCAACGGATGAATTGTGCCACCAGGTACCAAAACTCTAGAAGGTTCTCTAAAAACCGAGTTTTCAAATTCATACAACATCCCTCTAGCAGCCTCAGCTAACCTAGACAATATCTCACTTGCCTGTACCCTAATCGACTCACCAGACTTACTACAGAAAACATCTTCAATATCAGGCAATAAATCTATAAACGTATCATGCAAATCCACAATCTTAAACAGTTTCTCCGGCGACCGACTACTTATACTAATCGCTTCCGCGAAATCAAACAGACTAATCGCAGCTGACTTAACAGTCTCCATAAAGCAAACATCACCAGCATCCTCGTCACCCTCATAACCTAAATTTTCAAATATTTGTACACATAACCTCTTTTACTAGCAAATAAAATCCTAACACATATTTTAACAGCTTTTATATACTTCAAATCTTCGCATTTAACGACTCCCAATCGAGCCGTTGAACATCGTCTAGACTTAACTTCTCAACACCTAACTTTTAAAGCATGCGTCTAACTTAATCTTCCGTACACCTCCAAACACCTGAACACACTCACGAAAATATCCTGACATCATCATACGCTTAGCTATTAAACGAAGATCGTTAATCTGATCCTTGGATATCACATCAAATTTACATATATTTCTACTAGTTCTGCTTCCGTTAGAGTTAACGGAATCTTCATCAGATTCTGTTAACACGTTAACGGAATCATGTTCGAGAGGAGTAGTGTGTGAGATTAAGATGTTACGAAATTCGTCTTCTAAACGCGCCATGGCGATCTGAATTAACGTGTTGACTTTCGTTGATTGACCGTTATTTTCAGTTATCTTTCCGTTAGTTGACTGTTGGATTAAGTCAACGGCTGATAAGTAGTTATCGATATCGTGACGGTTATCAGAATCAAAGATCATATGAGGTTTACTGGAGTCCCACCGGAGAATGATTTGTTCGGCTTGTTCGAGTGGCGTAAGCTGGTCAGTTTCCGGTGACTCCATAATAAAGGGCTATTGGAAATGAAATATTTGTTTGTGTGTGTGTTTTGAAGAAGACAAAAACTAAATAGACTTAAAGGAAAAAGACTACTTTTTTGTCATATGAAGAAAGTCTTTGCATGTGTTCACATTTACATTGCCACTAACTTTCATATAAAAGTAAAGACTTTTTAGGTAAAGGTTACCAATTTGCTTGCTATCCAGCTAATTATTGGTTAAAAGCGAGCCGAAAATCATGGACAAAACTGAATTCAACTTGTATCATTATTATGTTTGGCACAATGTTGGGGATCGATCATACACATACTATCTGTCATCCAAAGAAAAAAGCAAAGGCGGTGTTGCTAATAGAATTTCCAAATTCATAATCAATAGTATTGTAAAATATACATCTAGTAAGTAACATATAGTCTAATATCTATATAATTTAACAATTAAATTTGGAGTTGATAAACATACAAAATAGAGCCAAAAGATACAAGAAATGCTGACCTAAACCCTTCCACCTCTAGATTTTCTTAATATTACTCGGTTTTATCTTCTTCCAATTCACCATCGTCACTGTGAACTGATCTAAGTTCAGTTACGTCTTTTGTAGAAACAGGGGATGGTTTTATGAGCGTCAAAGTATCTTCCTTGTCAAAGTCTTCACTTCCATCGTCAGAGTACGCGTATCTGTCCAATAGAAGAAAATCCAATGATTATTCATAGATGTTTTATACTACTAAAATAACAGTGTTCGAGATAACTAAATGACGAAACATGTGATGAATGATAAATGAATATCTGGATCCCATGTAATGGGCTAAGTACAGGTGGCACAAGCAGTTCATATTTTAGCACACGTTGAAAAGGGACGTGTATAGCGGTTGATCCGCAAACACGTTGTTGGCTGTCTATCAATGTGTTCATTAAGAATTCATGATTACAAAGACAATATCATTACAGCAAGTCTATATTTTTTAACCCGTTTGACCCATGCCCTTTTTGTATGTTTATAAGATAGACTTCAGGTGACTTTCAACCCGTTTGACTCATTCCCTTTTTGACTTTTTTTATCCGTTTGAAATAACACACAACCCAAATCAACTTATTCATAGATAATCAGGTTAACACTGCCACCTCTGTTGCCTTAACGAATTACATAAGAAATAAATTGTAGAGAGCAGAGTGAAGTCTTTTACCGCATCGAATTCTGAGATGGAGCCCACAGAGCACAGATGACACCGAGAAGTGAGAAAGACAGAACGTGCCAGAAGGCAGGAATGATCCAAGCATTTTGCCATCGCTCATTGTATATATCAGTTGACTTGAAATAAAGCTGCAAGAAAGAGATTTTCACTTTGTCAAAAGTTAATTTGTATTATGGTTAACAACTCAGTTATACAATCCCCGTAAGATTATGCGTAGAGAAAGCATGTTACATTACTGTTGCATTTACTACAAGAAATTTTACCTCGTAGCATATCCAGCCCACTGACACAATAACAGCTACAGCCAAAGCGTTTGTAAATTTCCGGTATATGTCTAGTTTGCCCATCATTCTTTTAGCCTGAGATAAGAAATAACACATGTGGCAATAGATGTTAGTATGGGACTTATACTGAACACAATAAGCTCATACGGGACTTAATAAGTACCTGGAGCTTATTCAGAGTCGAAGAAAGGGACGAATATCCACAGAATGAAGAATGCATCCAAGACTGCCACAGGGAGCGATAAGAACAACATCGCCTTTCCTGAAAGATCACTAACAGCCCCAACATGCTCTACCAGCTCAAGCACTTCAGATGCAAGAAAAAATGTTCCTCCGAGCATGACAACTTTTGAAGTAAGACCACCCAAGGTTGGTCTCACAACACCATATCCCATCGAAACAGTAAGAATAATCAAACGTGAAACGGTGCGTTTAACAGTGCCAAAAGTTACTGCCCATATGGTAGTCCCGGTTGGTCGCACACCACTTTCGTTAAATTCTGCATAATCAAAATACCATAATGCCATCTCGAACATTCCCAATGTTATAACTAACGTTATACAGTTTTGCAGGTGAAGAACCTCTTTCCAGTGTCTTGCATACTGAGAGAACCAGTATATTCCGAGAATTAAAAATGCAAGAGACATGAACCCGTAAAAGTTCAGAAGTGGCGACATTCTACCCGGAAGATAACCACTGGGATTTTTCCATATAGTTTTCCCTGATATAATCATATCATTGAGTCTTGGTTCACAATGCATGAAATACAAATTATACATTCCGGTTCTTGTGATCTGCACAGACCGTGGTTGCATAGTGGTAGTTTCCTCATTGACATCAAATGAGACACCAAATACTTGAGGCCAGCCGGGATTTGTTGTGGATAGGCGGTGAATAATTTCCCCTTCCTTACACGCACCCAATTTAGCTAAATCTGCAGTGCAGCAGATAGCTCTTTGGCCTCCGTAGGCTGAGCCACCAATAGTCTCTCGGTCATCCACCTCAAAAAGAATGGCATAAATCATCCCCGTGCTAAAATTTGAAGCCTCTTGAGGCCTTTGAAATTTGATCTCTTCAAAACTAGAACCAAACAAAAACAGGAACACGTCAGTAATTTTGTACACATCTGCGCCTAACATGTATCTAGAGATAAAAAGTATTTGAACAAAATTGAAACCGACGACCATGGACCTGTCTAGCAGAAAATAAAAGGTTAATACACCCTCTACTCGGTGAACTCAAAAAAATATTACAGAATGTTCAACCTACATTTAGTATCACTATTTGGAATCTACGTTGTTAGTTCCATCTGGGCTAAACCAAGGCTTCTAAAGAGGCAACTTAAGATAAAGAGTTGGCATTGACCCTCTAATCAAAGGTATCAGTGAACACGCCATATGCTTTATTATGTGAAAACTATCTCGAATCATTTTTTTACTACGAAGCACATAGTCAAAGCAAAGCATAATATGCCAAGTACTAAACTACGGATAACGGTTCTAAAGGTCCACATACAACTTCTGCTAAGTTCTCTTTCAGATTGAGCCTCCTTAATGATTTCAGCAAACAGATTACTCTTTATGAGCATCGCATCCGGGTAAATATAAGCTAGCATATCGTAGACACAATCACACTTCACTAAAGATCAATAACAAATACCAGCAAAAATCATTTAACTAGTTAGATCTTAAACACAAATAACCAAATATACAAGTTGCTCGCTACTGTAAGATGCAAATCGCCACTTACAATGTCAGCAAGGTCTTTGTGTAACCTATTTTAAGCTCATTGCAACTAACTTGCTAATTATGAGCATCTCATACAATGAGAATAAGCAAACAATAACATATCATATATGCATCAATATTCACTACAACAATCCTCAATTTCACTTCAAAAACATCAACAGTAACAAACTATACTCTACCAAATCAGTTACATCGCACTTCAATAAGTTTTCTATTAACCTACCTTAAATTCATTTACATTAACTTATTACCTACTAGCAGCATATTTAAATACAAACACAATTAAGGTACACTAAGTCACTAACACCAGCTAAAATTCTACAAAATCAGATAAATAACGAAACACATAGATTACGAAATACATGCATACTAAATACAGGCATCTATCAGTTTTCTATGTAACCTACCCAACCTCATTTCAACTAAGTTACTAACCACTAGCATCTCACGCAAACACAAATAAGCCAAAATTAACATAGCATACACATCAATTACACTAAATACCAAACACTAACAAACTTTACAAAATATCAGTTAAATGACGAGCATAAATTACCAAATAACGGTACAAGAATCACATACAAATAAGCTAACATTAACGTATCATACACATCAATTTTCAGTTTCATTGCAACAACAACAACCACTAGCTCTTATACGTTATCAGGTAAATTACGAAACACATAAAATAACCGAATATAGGCGTAAATACATTTTCGTATCTAATCTCATTTACAGTAACTTAGTAATCACACTAAGCACCATACGAATACAAATAAGCTAACATTAACATATTAAGTTCACTATAGAACATCAACTACGAACAGTACCTAGCATTCTACAAAATCAGCTAAATACCGGGCATAAATTTACCGAATATAAGCATCAATAAGTTTTCTATTAACCTACCAGACTTCATAAGTTAAATAACGAAACATATAAATTACCGAATAAGTTTTCCGTTAACCTGCCTAACCTCATTTATAGTAAAGTAACTAATAAGCTAACGTTAACATATCATATGCATCAATTTCACTATACAATCATACATCAACAACTAACACTATAGCTAAAATTATATAAAATCGGTTAAATAAGCATCACCATTGGAGGATTTAGTAGAGGAATCGTTGAAATTAGAGTTATGATGAGAGTAAATAAGGTAACATTACGCATCATCATAAGCTAAAGATATACAAAATAAGGTAGATAGAATTATACAAAATCCGTGAATATATATACCGAATATAAATACGAATAGGCTAACAACGATAACATATTAAATTTCAGTATACATCAACAGTAACAAATTAAGGATACCGAATATAGGCGTCAATGAGTATTTTATTAACCTCATTTTCAGTAACTTAAGCAGTATATTTATACAAAATAAGGTAAAATTATATAAAAGGAGTATATAAAATAAGTTTTATATTAACCTACCTAACATCATCATTTTCAGTAACTTACTAATCACTCGCATCACACACAAATACGAATAAGCTAAAGTTATATAAAATAAGCAAAAATTAACAACAAAATAAGCTAACATAATATAAACTAAGCTAAAATTATACAAAATAAGGTAACATTAACATATCATACATCAACAGCAACAAACATCAGCTAAAGTTAAACAACAAAATAAGCTAAAAATAACAAAAATAAGCTAAAATTATACTATAAAATAAGGTAAAATTATACAAAACGAGAATATAAAATAAGTTTTCTACTTAAGCTACCTAACTTCATTTTAGCTAATTTACTAATCACTCACATCACACACAAACACAAATAAGCTAAAAAAAATTATACAAAATAAGCTAAAATAATATAAAATCAGTTAAATAAGCTACCAAACTTCATTTAAGCTAATTTACTAATCACAAGCATCTCATACAAATACGATTAAGCAAACATATCATATGCATAAACAACAACTAACAGCAGCTAAAGTTATACAAAAAAAGCTAAAATTCTATTAACCTACTTAAACTCATTCTAAGTAACTTATTAAATTGATACAAACACGAATAAGGTAAAATTATACTATAAGTATAAAATGAGTAAAATAAGTTAGTTAAAATAAAAGTATACCGAATAAAAGCATCGCCATTAGAAGATTTAGTAGAATTAGAGGGATTTAAATGAGAGTAATAGATTCCTTCACTCCCTCCGTGAACCACAAACGCATTTCCTTTTTTAGTAAACTTCTTATCTCCTTCATATATATGTACCGATCCTTCAATCTTGTATATAAATCTACTTAATAGAATTATAATCGTTAACGCTGTTAAAGAGTAGCTGTTAACTAACGGCATTGTGCTGATTTAACTGAATTCAGATCTAAAGGTGTTGGTTAGTAGTGAGAGAGATCTGGAGTGAAAGAAGAATGTCTAAAAAGTCAAGCTGGATGAAGAAAACGGCGTCGCTTAACCATGGTTTAGTTACATGTTGACTAGTGCACCGACTTTGACTTGGGGTGTTTGTTTAAACTTATGGGGTGTTTCTTTCACTATATATAAGCTTTACGACTTATCCTATTTGAAACTATCTATATATATATATATGACCAAGACGACACATGATAACGCTCTTAAGATTTTATTGTGATACTAGACACCATTTGATGAGGTGGAAATGGTGACTAAAGCACCATTCCTGCTAAATAAGTAAAAATTTGTAACTTGCAAGGTTCGAACATCGGTCTTGTCGTCCACATAAGAGAGCTTTTACCAGTGGAGCAATCCATAAGTTATGACACAAATGGCATTCCAAAATTGATATACCAACGAAACCACCAATTTCCCTATCGCAATCCACAAAAATGACAACCCTACAAACTGGGATTTTCAATTTTACTCTTGAAATTAAAATCCCATTTCAACCGGCATTTCCAAATTCAAATCGCTCTCCCATTTCATACAAAGCACGACATGCATCATCATCATCATTATCATCGATCTCACCCACCAAGAGATCTCACAAAGCTATGGCATCATCATCAAAGGTATCTTCAAAGGCATTATAACCCTAATTCCTAAAATCTTAAACTTTGAGTTAGTGATTTAATAGCAAATTGAAATGTGATTCCAATTGATATCACAAATACAAATTCAAAAATTTCAAATTGAATGAATTTGTTGGTTTAGTTTGCTAATGATTTGAACTTTATGATCAATATGTATAATTGATTCGGGTCTCATATTGTTTTCTTGATTTTATTTACAATGATGATATAAAAGGATGATAGATATCTATTAATTAATATATATTTCAAAGATGTGTATTTGATCATAAAGAGCGATGAGTTATGGCTTCGACACTGCTCACCTGTTTGTGTTCTTTTGACATTTGATGTTGCAGTTGAGGTAGAAACCGAGGTAACATGTTTAGATTTTTTTGCCATTTGGTTCATTTTTAGTTTTTTAATCTATATTTTGGTGATTCTTGAATGAACATTGGCATGCTGAATCACGCATGTTACTTATGGAAGACGTGATTACTTTTTAATATTGTAATTTATACTAATATCTATTTTTGTTCACAGGTTGACATGATTGTTGTTACCGATGGAAGTAGAATACTAGGTCTTGGCGATTTAGGAGTTCAAGGGATTGGTATTTCAATAGGGAGGTTATATTTATATGTTGCTGCAACTAGAATAAATCCTCAACAGGTAATTGTTGCACGTTATCCAAACAGCCCTTATTAACATGTCAAGACACCTAAAGGGCTGCTGGAGATAAGCTATCTAAACAGCCCTTGATGGCATGATTCGGACGCTAAATGACCGCTGAAATAAGCTATCAACTGCCCCTGATAACATGTTTAGCATATCTTGCTTAATCGGCTTTAACCCACGTAACTAACTGTGACTCTTTTAACATTTCCATTATGTCTTTCTCATTTTGTAGACTCAAATTAAGTCTTTTCTAAATGTGGCATGGTTAAAACCATGGCTAAAAGGTCTGTAATAATGGGATCTTAAAAGTAGTAACGTTCTTATAACTTTGATTATGCATCCTTAGTGTTATACTATAAAAAGCAAAATACGACTCACCCTGGAAGCAATTATCAAGGATAACATGAGCACCATTATTTGCTTATATGAATACAAATATGTGGTTAATTATATTGCAAGGTAGCATGTCAAGAGAATTTGAAAACCGCTTATCTTTGTTGCGTCTAAGGAATACATGATCAAGCGCTACCGCATGGCCGCAACTTCGGTAACAAATTAAATCCACTTCTATATAATTGCTTAGATTGGATGAGTTTCTACCATTTATCAATTTTATTATGTTTTGTAAATTATTGCTTTTTATGTTTTGTAAAACATGTTCTTTGTATATACATATTATCGATAATTTAGCTTATCATACATCACATTATCACTTGTCGCAGATACTAACAAAGTTATAGGAGGAAGAAAAGAATGTAGTACTTTTGCGTGGGTATGACAATGTAAGGTCTTAAGCCATTTTGTGCTATCTATTCGCCATTTCTACATCGAGTTTATGATCAAGTTACTACTTGCTTTCCGCTTTATTGTGCATTTGATGACACTTACATGGCATGCCCGCCAAACATGGTGGTCATGGCTCCTTAAGATGAAGCCGAACGCTAAACATGGTAGCTACTACTACACCCATCGATGATGACCTTCTTGAGTCGATGGATTTGGTGTATCTCTTCCTCATTACAATAAAGGAGTTCCCCTCGAGGTTTGTTCTTGATTCTGTCTATGGACTTTTTTTACATCATTTTCTACCTTTATCTTAGAATGAGCCACATGCAATAGCTTAAGATTAATGACAATATGCATGGATCATTAAGGTGTACTTAACTTGGTACATTTTCGATAGGCAAATCAATGAATCAAGAGGTATGGATGCTAGGGATGAGCGCGGTACCATTTTGGTACCGTACCGGCACCGTTTTCGGTGTACCGGATTTTTTCCCGATTTAAATTCAAAGTCCCGTTCCCGGAACCGTATCTTAAACCGGTACCGGTATCAATTCCGATACCGGTTCCGGTACAACGGTACTAAAACGGGAAAAGAACCGTCCAACTTTTAAAATAATTATTATGTATGCAACATATTTGTTGTATACTGGGTGACTTGTATGCTACCATAGTCAATTTGGTATTCAGAATTTATTATATATTCTTTATTCTCCTTTAGTACATAGACCAAACAAGCAAATACACTCAGTTTGTGTACCCATAAGAATGACTGAATGACTACATGTTTAAGACTGCAAAACATGCAAATGCATCAATAGTTGTCGTAATATGTCATGAACAGAAAACCTTAACTTTTTGCACCGCAAAGACGTCAGTTGTTGATGCAACCACATGGCAACCGGTGATATAATCATTATACTTCTAAATGTGTATATTCGCCTTTATTGTAAGAATAGATCCCAGTGTTGTAGCCCGCAAGCTCGAGTTGGTGTACCATCGCGACTTGAGATTTCATATTAGTATACACCTAAAATTCATTTTTTAGTCACAAAAGTTTAAAAGACCAAAAGTTTTATCAACATCAAGAAAAAGCCAATTCATTTGACGCTCGATTCACATGTTATCGCCGAGTTTCTTACGCTTTATTTCAATGCATATAATAACTAAACACTTTGATAAATTGGTTTATTATTAGCTCATTAAATTAACTACATCAACTAGCAAAACCATGAACAAAAATATCATAAGAGTGTTTGGGTCATGGGCTTACATATAAAATCCAACCTTTGTATTCTATGCGAATTCAGAATTCCGTATGATCCCGCACCGAATTTCTGTGGTACCATTTTTTTCCCACCATTTTCGTGGTACCAGTACCGTACCGGTATAATAAAATGGTACCGGTTTTTCGGTGCCGCTGCTCATCCCTAATTGATGCCATTATGGTAATCAATATCAGTTGTACTTCTTTATACCATATGTTGAAAGTGAGGTGTAAATATGACAATGAAGGGTCTGTATTTTGTGAGATAACAAGGGCCTGTTTGCTTACCAAATTGCGAGATCATCATTTGACTAATTTGTACACTTAATCGAAATTGAAACTAAATATTTTGCATATTAAAATGTGATTCAACAATAAAATAGCAAGTTGGTAAGTATTCCAAATCAGGCGTGACCAAGTGCAAGTTGGTTAATGGTTATTGACAATTGTTTATTAGAAAGATTAGTACTAAGATATTTAAGGAATGTGGGATTACTTTCAATTTGAAATCGTGGCTTGACACATTAATGTTACATCACCAGATTTTAACATCTTTGGTAAGGACAAAGGAAGATCACTTGGTTATGATATACTATATGCATATCTCGGTGGCTGCAGTACACCGAAATCGCTCAGTGTAAATGGTGGAGGTTGTTTATTCTTTGAATAAGGTAATCACAACCTTCTTTTGTTTAGCTATTTTATTGTCATGTTATTAGTCAAATGTTGGTCTAATTGGATGGTAAACGCCTAAACGAAGTTTATTGATCATGTTTAAATGCAGTTTTTGTTCTTCAATAGTTAAATGTGCTTTGTTTGGCATTGTCATAAAAGGACTTGCTGCTGAGGAGTTGCACTGTACTTTCAATCTGTGGTGCGTAAATCCAGCTCTTGTGTTCAAGAATGTGGTTGATACTTCTCTTTCAGTTATATTGAACATACAACATAATGGTATAATCAACATTCACTACCCTTGATTTTTAAAATTGATTTTTTGGCTTTGGAGAGCAATGGATTCTTGGTGGAGCTAAACATGTAACTTACAACATCATGATTGGTCAATGCAACAAGCTTGTAATGATTCCTACGGCAAGACTTTGAAGAAATGGCATGGATGGATAGCAAGTTCAAGTTTTAAAGTAGGTTTTAATTACCTACCTTTTATGGATTCACCATCTTGATCTATTACTTTTCATACCTTTTGTATGCATTTTGGTTACAATGTTATTTGTTTTCATCTAGACGCCTTTATTTGATTAGAAATATTTATGCATATTCGCCTTTTGTTGCTCCGCAACATAAATGTTATTTGTACTCAAAATTAACTTCTATGTCTATAAAATATGTATCATGTAATTTACATGTTCTCATACTTTTCATTTCTTTCTACATATAATACATGAACACTCTTTTTTATTCCAATTTGTGTCTAAGATATTTGCCGTTATTCAATGATTATTTATATTCAATTAAACTTCGTCAAATAATATATCGAACTAGCTCACCATCCCAAGCAAGCATGTAAGAGTGTGTTTATAAGTTCATATTTTGTGGCTTATTCTGAAACTTACATAAGTTTATTATGATATAATAAATTTGTTTAAGTTGAAAAGTTTTAAAATAAACCACAAAATATGAGCTTATGAAACATAAGCTCAAAATCAAATAAGTAATAAGCCGAAACAAACACTCCTTTATACGTGATCTTAAGAGGTCATTTGATTTTGGCTTATAATTCATGAGCCCTAGATTTCTGGATTATTTTTAGAGTTATGAGTTTATATAAGTTTATTATATCATAACAAACTTATATAAGGTCACAATTTTCAAAATAAGCCAAAAATTTTAGGTTAATAAAATATAAACAAAAAACAAATAAGCTCATAAGTCTCATATAAGCTTAAAAAAACACCTCGTTTGATACATTACTGTCAAATTTCCTTCAAATCTTGATTGAAGGACAATGTTTGTTTGGTACAAGGACTTTTCTAAGAGGCGCGAGGTTTTATGTAAGAATAAATTGTTACACAAACATTCCCCGTATTTAACTTAGGTTCGTTTTTGAATCGGTAAGTAACTACAAGGACTATTTATGTAATTTTATGTTACACAAATAGTTGTCAAATTTAACCTAGGGATTGTGTTTGTAATCCCAATTGTTCGTTACATAAACAATTCCTAAACTGAACCTATGGATTATTTTTGTAACCGCAAGTAAAAGGAGGGACGTTGTTTGCAAATTTAGCGACTTTTTTTGCAACAAACGTAAACTAGAAGGTACATTTTTGTAAATTTGTGTTATATGAACAAGGGAGATAATTTGCACACTCCAACTTTTAATTTGTACATTCAAATATACAAACAATTAAAGCAAACTATTAAATCTTTTTTACACAATAATTATACAAAACAAGCAAAAATTATACTACAAGTTACAATAAAATATACTGAATAAGCTAACATTATATAAAATAAGCTAAAATTCTATTAATCTACTTAACCTCATTCTAAGTAACTTATTAATCACACGCAGTAAATTTATACAAACACGAATAAGCGAAAATTATTTAAGTTATACAAAATCAGTAAAATAAGTATAAATAAAATATACCGAATAAAAGCATCGCCATTAAAGGATTTAGTAGAATTAGAATCAAAATTAAGATGAGAGTAAGAGCGCACGGTGTGGGTACGCCGTAGCCCCTCGCCGTCCACCGTGTCACTTCACCGTGCCCCACCGTGACATCGACCCCCCTCGCCGTCGGTTGCTTCTTCGTTCTGACGACGAGCAAATGCTACTGACAAAGTGGGACCTAATTGATATATAAACGGTTTCATTTTTTCTTCTTTTTTCCTTTTTTGATTTTCAAGTGTGTGCAAGTGTGTGTACACGCAGGAAGTGAAGAAGAAGAAGAAATGTGATTTTTTTTTCCAGTCAAATTTGGGCCAAGAAGTGGGTTACTTTTACTTACTTATTGTTAGACTTTTTAAATTTTGGGCCAATGATGGAGTTATGTTTTTATTTTTTTGAACTTTGTTTTATAAAAAATGTTATTTGTATCATTTGAATGAAATAAATATTAGAGTTAATTACATAATTGGTCCTTGTGGTTTATCGGATCTTCGAGAATGTCCGAACTTTTTTTTGACGGGTCATGTCCTCGTGGTATGCAAAAGTTACGGGTTTGGTCCTTTGACGGTCATCTTGTTAGTTGACCGTTAACTTGGCAAACCATGGGACGACGATTTATGTGACAAAAAAAAAAAAAAAAAAAAACTTTAAAAAATTGTTTAAAAAACCGATTTAATAAAAAATTGTTTAAAAAAACGTTTAAAAATATTTATTACACTTAAATTGGTCTTATGATAATGTGAGGCCTAAAAGAACTTTTCTTTTTTTTTAATTATTATACTTAAATTTTGAGATGTGTACACATGAGGCCTAATTTATTTTTATTAAACTCTAAAAATGAAAATAAAAATTAGGCCTCACGCGTGAGGCTTAAAATTTTAATCGATTTTGACGTTGACAAAATACGCATTAAAATTTAAGCCTCACGTTATAAGTTCTTATACGCTTTTGTACAAAATACGATTAAAATTTAAGCCTCACGTTGTGAGGCCTAATTTTTTTTTTCATTTTTAAAGTTTAATAAAAAAATTAGGCCTCATATTGTATATAAGCCAAAATTTAAGTATAATAATAAAAATCTCTTGCGCCTCACATTATACATAAGTTACCAATTTAAGTGTAATAAATATTTTTGTAAACGTTTTTTTAAACAATTTTCGTTTTTTTTTAAGTTTTTTTTTTTTTTTTTTTTAATTAGTTTTTTTAAACAATTTTTCTTTGTTTTTAAGTTTTTTTTTTTTTTTTTTTTTTTTTTGGTCATTACATGAATCGTCCCTGGTTTGCAAGTTAACGGTCAACTAACAAAGATGACCAGTCAAAGGACCAAACCCGTAATCTTTGCATACCACGAGGACATGACCACAAAAAAGTTCGTGGACATTTTCTGAAGATCCGACAAACCACAAGGACCAATTATGTAATTAACTCTAAATATTATTATGTTATGTATTGTATTTTTATTTTGAATGAAATGAATTTAATTTATTTGGAAATGAAAATTGAATAAAAAAATAAAGTGGTAGTGGTGGGCCCCAAATGAAGAGGTTGAGGTTTGAAATGAAAATTGAATAAAAAAAATAAAGTGGTAGTTGTGGAGAAGTGGGATGTTGATGTGGCGCTAAGGTGGCACTGACGAAGAGGTTAAGCCTTGTCGTGACACCTTATGCTCTAATAGATTCATCCACTTCCTCCGTGAAACACAAACGCATATCCTTTTTTAGCAAACTTCTTATCTCCTTCATATATATATATGTGTTAATACAAATATCGTCCAAAAACGTTATTTATATTTTATGATCTTTACTTTATTTTGTTAACAACAAAAATAAATTTTATTTTTGCAAAGTATAAAGCTTGTCAAAATTGTTTGATATTAGTACAAGCTTTTCTTAAATAGGTCTTCAACATTTAAACATTTGCATCTTATCACTTTTTAATTAGCTACATATCAATTCACATTGTTGACCTTCTAAACTATAATGTGCCTCAACATTTTTAGATCAAATATGTTTAGTTACTTAAACAAAACATTACATAAGTATTTCTTATATATCATATTAATTCTAAAAATAGAAAACTACATATTACATCATGGCTTGCATCACATTGTAAATCATTAGAAGATTTTATAGAATATTTTGTTTAGATATTCACTCATCATATCTTACATAATCTTGGAGAGATTTGGATGATCTTTCTCTTATGCAATACTCGATTGTTTTCAAATCATTTTTCATCAATCAGTGAATCTCAATTCGCTGGTTCACTCACTCCGTGTTTTCTACTTTGGGACGCTCCAGTTTGAGAACGGCTAGATCAAGTCGCGAAACCCTATCAAGGAGATTCTTGAATTCTACCGATCACGCAGATTTATATCGATCAACGGGAACCGTGGTTCTTGCAACTGTATTCAACGAAAGTGAACAAAGACACTTTCGTGTGTTTTGTTGCTAACTGTTGTTTGCAGGAACATTGGACGATTACAGCTAATCAATATTGAGAAGTCAATTCATAACCGCATGCTCACAACATTCATACTTAATTGAAGACAATCATGATCATCAATGACATACAACAATGCTTTCGCTACTCTGATGAAAAGATGTCATGATCCAGAAAGTGTGAGCATGTCGGTCCAAAAGTCACAACTTCACATAATGGCGATACAACAAAGGATGAGTCAGAGATTTCCTGTGGCTGATGATCTCAAATCAGGCTCAATAACTCACCATCACGTGGATCAGTTAAGACCTCCACTTAATGAACAAAACATGCAACACATGAAGAATCAAAGACTACGAGCTACTGAGCAAAGAACTTATCAAGAATCCAAGAACACCAAAATGTAATATCTGTTTGTAATTGAAGTTACCTTCCTTAGGGGGAGATTGTTAGGATTTAGAAAATCCGGTAGTTAAAGAGTCGGTCACCTATATGTATTCGTTAGAAAGCTCGTAGTCGTAGTCATTTAGTGATAGTTAGTAGTTTGTTATGTAACACCGTGGAGGACGGACGGGTCTTTACCCATTGTATGCCTGATCCACAGCCCGTAGGAGGCGTCTCATGTAACTAACTATAAATAGATTTTTCTTTGTCTCACTAAAGTTCCCAACTCTCTTCCACTTTCTCTCTCTAGAACTCAAAACATTCGACCCATATATGTGTTAGATTGTGCATTTGTGAAAACCAATATGTAACACTACCAATTTTAACTACTTTTTAATTAAAACGATTTAACTACTTGAATAATGAAAAAGTAAAGATAGGTTATGCTAATGTAGGTGGTGTGCTCTTATGATGATTAAAAATGTGTTTACTTAGATGTTCTTACTCCCTAGTTATCTCTTATTAGTCGGTTGAATTGTCACATCCTCATCTTAATTGGTGCGTTGTATTTCGTTTGGTCATAATATGGTGCTAAATTCCTCAATTTTATGAATTGTAACTCTCCTCTAGACTATCCAGGATCACCAAGTACCTAAGTATCTCCCCCCAATACTCTATTATCCTAAAGCTACAACTCATGCAATAAACACAATGATGGCCTAGGTGCACTCCTAAGCTTTTTGCTGTTTAGGACGTTCAAGCTCGCAACAATTAAAGAAGATGCAGTTTTCCTTACTCTAGCGTCTAACAATCAAGACAAGAGACAACCTAGCAATAATTAACAACTAGGTTTCATAGATCTAAGCAAACACAATGATAATTTAGCTACTCATGGTAAATAAGCAAGCACACACACAAACAATTAAACATGAGGTAGACATAATGATAATATAGATTAACAAACTTATCTTATGATGTAAAGAAGGATATGGAACCACAAAATACAGTCCAAGTCGGACTATAATCGAATTCGGGTTTGCTCTCCAAACTTCTACCTTTCTAAATGCAGAAAAATTGAATTCTATATATAGATTTACAAGGTGACGCCGCCAGGTCGCCGTCATTAGGGTTTCATTTAGGCTAAGTCATCGTTGAGACGACGTCAACTTATGAGTGTGACGCCATCTGTCTTCAATAGGGACGTCGTCTGGGATTTGTTCCTTGGTTGTCTGGTGTAAAACAAAGGGTGACGCCCTCCAGAATTAACACGTGACGTCGTCAGGCTTTGGAACCGGAAAATCACCTGAGCCATCGCTTGGTCTTTTATCAAAATCTTCAACAAGTGACGGCGTAGCCCTTTGAGATGGGACGCCGTCAGGCTTTAAGAACATCTTGAGCATTGACTTTGTCGTTTTCTTCATGTCTTCGCTCCTTTTCGTCCAAATATGCTTCATTCCAGCATTTTGCTTCCAAAAGACCTAAAATGTGAAAATGAACGATTTTAAGTAGTAATGGATATAAAATGTGTCAATTTAGGGCTTAAATGACCCCTTAAAAACGTATGTTTTAAATCCTTATCAGCAGGGTTACTTCAAATCACGACACAAACAAACTAGTAAACTCAGTATGTTTAGGAGTAAGAGTATGGTTACTTCAAAAGTCACTACACAAACAACCAGTAACTTAAGTATATTTAGGAGTATGATTAATTATGTTTAGAAGTACCCTTACTCCTACCACCAATAATGTCCTCATCAATAACAATATTACCACTAAACACTCATCTAACATGCAAAAGTATTTTATGCAAAATTCTCCCAAAATCTATCAAACGTGTAAACAATAATAACGAGGATGTAAAAGTGGTAAAATCGTAACATAATTGACAAAATCTCAAGATTTAGATTAAATTAAAGTAAGGTAACTTTGAATTTTTAATTTCAAAATTACTACACTAACTATAAGTTTTATGATGAGGAGCCTAGCTAGCCAGCTAGGTGGGAAAAGATGATAGCTAGCTAGTCATGATAGTATTTGTTATTTGTCATATTGTTGGGTTTAAGGGTATAAAAAGGGATAATCTACCTAGGCACCCCACAATCCACTTCCATGCACCCCATAGAGTAGGGCCCGCACCCAATCATTTTTTTTTATTTAGTTGTGTATAATAAATTTGTGTAGTGTATTTTATTTGTTTAAATTGTGTAGTGTTTTAATATGTATAGTGTATTTATTTGTGTAGTGTTTTTATATGTAGAGTATATTTATTTGTGTAGTTTTTTACGTTATGTTTTTTTAATTGTGTATTTGTTTCCATTTAATTAAACAATAACAATAAAACATTAGACATTAAAAAGTACAACAACAAATGTTACTACTATTACAACGAAATCTACTCCACATGAAGATTATTAATGTCATCTATAAGCTCATAGAGTATTCCACTCGACTGACATGCGTGATCAACTGGATTTCTTGCCAATTCCAGTGATGCCTCCAACATCTTTATTCTTGCCTTCAACAAATTGTTTTGAACCAATAGCATGTTGATCGTGTTATCTTTAGTTTCGCAGTTTGAGCACTGCGTTGAAGAAGAGCCTTGACCAAAGTACCACAAACGCATTTCCTTTTTTGATTTCTTATCCCCTTCATATATATGTACCGATCCCTCAATCTTGTATATTGTTAACGCTACTAACACTACTAGTAACGCCGTTAAATAGTAGCTCTTAACTAACGGCATTGCGTCAGATCTAACGGAGCAGATAAAGTGTTTTTGAGTGTGAGTGTGTGTAAGAGGAGGAGATCTAGTGGTGAGTGAGTCAAAGGCTAAAAAGTCAAGAAAGAATGCGGCGTCTGGTTTACTTAACCATGGTTTAGTTATTATATTTTGTAAAACAGAGACGACGTGAATATTTAT
The DNA here is from genome assembly GCA_022545495.1 of Chrysanthemum lavandulifolium. NCBI lineage: Eukaryota > Viridiplantae > Streptophyta > Magnoliopsida > Asterales > Asteraceae > Chrysanthemum > Chrysanthemum lavandulifolium. The sequence continues at coordinate 235,445,102 of CM040242.1, read as the reverse complement.
GAACTGTTCGGTAAAAAGTTTGTTTATGTTCGTTTATTTATTAAATGAATGAATATGCACAGTATTTTACTTTCATTTAGCTATATTAATGACATGAATAAAAGATGTGTTATATTTTTAATTGTTTGTGAACGTGTGATTATGTGTTTATTAACGTTTGTTTATGTGCATATATATCTTTTCAAAGATGCAAAATTACATATATATCATTTGCATTCATAAAAATCATTGTACCATAAACTTGTACCAAAAATATATATACAATTATTCATCTTTGAAGAGATATTATATATGCAATTCCCTCTATTTGGAAAACTGGTTTGTTTAAGCTAAACTACAGTTATAAAACAAAATATTATGCATAATTTTATAGAGTTTATGTTTGTTTTTCTATGTTCATTTATATTCGATCATATATGTTCGTTTATGATTCGTTTAGTGTCTTAATGAACGAATATAAACAACACATTTTCTTAATAAAAGAATATCAACAAGAAAATTATTCGTCTAATGTTCGTGTCTAGTTAAAATTAAACGAATGAACATAAACAAAGCTTCGTTCGTGTTTGTCCAAATCGTTTTTCAGCCCTAATATGTGTTGGTATTTTAGTGTAAAGTAAGTTGTGTTTAATATGCAAGTAAGGGTCGACACTTAGTTGCATATTAACGAGACTAACTTGGTTCAAAGATAAGGTTCAAAAGAAAACTGTTTTACAGTTATTAGGCTTCAACCGTTTCTTAGCTGTTTTTGGAACCATAAAATTGTGATTATTGCAAGCATAATATCACACACAAACTTGAATCAATTAGATTTTATCCGGTCGTTAATTGGTATACACTCAAGTTTAATCGATCTAAAAGCGTACTATTCGTGACTTCTAATTGCTATCAGGATACCAATCACCCCAATACACAAGATAAACAACAAAGATCGATTAAATTAGAGATGGCAGGCGAATCTGTACGTGATATGACGTCTAAGTTGGTGAAGTTAGCCAAATTCGAAGGGCAAGATTTTCGAAGATGGCAGAAGAAGATGCAATTCTTGTTAACAACTATGAAAGTTGTGTATGTTTTGACAACACCAGCACCAGAGGAAGTGGAGGGTGAAACCATTGATCAAATCAGAAAACGCAACAAGTTCGGAATGATGACTTCATATGTCGTGGAACAAGTTTAAACGGTATGTGTGATACTCTTTTGATATTTATCAAAACATTGAATCAAGAAGGAATTATGGAAATGCTTGAGCCAAGTACATGGTCAAGATTCATCCAATAAGAAATTCTTGGTTAGTGATTTCATGAATTACAAAATGATAGATGGACGCTCATTATGGAACAAGACAATGAGTGTCTTAGTATACTTGGTCGCTTTACCCAACATGGTTTAAAAATGGATGAATCCATTGCGACGACATCTATTATTGACAAACTTCCGCCTTCTTGGAAGGATTTCAAAAACAATTTGAAACATAAGAAGGAAGAATACAATTTGGTTGAGTTGGGAAGTACCATAAGTATTGAGGAAGGGTTTCGAAGGATGGAGAAAACTTGGGTGAATGAAAAAGACAAGGATATTGGCGGATCAAGTGTCAATATTGTTGAAGAAAATGATTCCAGTTTCAAAAAGGATTCGAATAACAATAAGAAAAGGAAGTTTCAAGGAAAGGGAAATAAAAAGGAATTTGTAAAGAAGGCAAAACAATCCACCGAAAATGGATGTTGGAAGTGTGGAAAAACTGGACATTTCAAGCGTGATTGCCGTGTGGGTAAATGTAAAAATGACACTGGTACTAGTGGTGGATCCAAAGGTGATCCAAAACAAGCAGGCCAGTTATTAACAAATAATGCTAATTCGGTTTCGAATTATGTATCATTAATTTGTGAATCATTCTATGTACAGGATGATGATATTGCTTGGTGGTATGATTCTGGTGCGACATGTCATGTGTGCAAGGACCGAAGATGGTTCAAGGAACTTGCAACTATTGATGACGGACGTGTCTTAAAAATGGGGAATGTTGCAACATAACCAATACTTGGCATTTGACTAGTCGACTTAGTCTTTACTTATGGAAAAACAATTTCTTTATGTAATGTATTGTTTGTGCCCGGTCTACGGAAAAACTTACTTTCCGGTGTTATTCTAAATAATCTTGGGTACAAACAGGTCTTGGAATCCGACAAGTATATCTTGTCAAAACATGGTTCTTTTGTAGGTTTTGGATATTTATGTAATGGTATGATTATGTTGAATTTAGATATTCCTTCTACTTTTAATTCGATTTGTATGGTTGATCCTTTATCTAGTGTTAAACTTAGTAACATGGAATTATGGCATGCTAGACTAGGACATGTTCATCATTAAAGAATGAAAGAAATGTCTAAAATGAGCATGATTCCACCTTTTGTATTGGACCATAATAAGTGTAAAACTTGTATGTTAACTAAGATCACTAGAAAATCATTTAAACATGCAAATCGTGAATCCAAACTATTAGATCTTATCCATAGTGATTTATGTGATTTGCATGCTACACCATCTCTAGGTAATAAAAAATATGTCGTAACTTTTATTGATGATGCATCACGTTATTGCTATATTTATTTATTGCATTCAAAGGATGAAGCTCTTGATAAATTTCATATTTATAAACAAGAGGTAGAGCTTCATCAAAAGGATTTGGTAAAATCTTACTTAGTGATCGTGGAGGGAGATTATGATCCGTATATTTCCAATCTACCGGAATAATACACCAAACAACGGCTCCATATACACCACAACAAAATGGTGTGGCTGAAAGGAAGAATAGAACATTGAAAGAAATGGTGAATTCAATGTTATCTTATTCTGGGTTAAGTGATGGATTATGGGGAGAAGCTATGTTGACGGCTTGTTATTTGCTAGACCGTATCCCCGGTAAAAGCAACAATAAAACCCCTTATGAACTTTGGTACAAGAGAGCACCAAACTTGAGTTTTCTCAAGGTTTGGGGATGTAGGGTCGTGTTAGCTCACGAACCTAAAAGGAAAACTTTAGGTGAAAGAGGTATAGATTGCATATTTACTGGATATGCTGAAAACTCAAATGCTTGTGGATTCTATGTATTAGAATCAAATGAGTATGTTTCGGTGAACTCGATGATAGAGTCACGAGATGCAATGTTTGATGAAGAAAGATTCACATCTATACCTAGGCCAAGGGACATGATTCATAGTTCGAAGGAACCGGTTAATACCGAGGATGTTCCATCGACTAGCACTGAACCAAGAAAAGGTACAAGAGTGAGAAAAGTCAAAACTTTTGGTGATGATTATCAACTTTACTTAGTTGAAGGATCGAGGAATGAAATTAATTTTCAATATCAATATTGTTATAATATTGATAAGGATCCAATGACATATAATGAAGCAATGGCTTCAAGGGATGTTGTTTTTTGGAAAGAAGCAATCCAAGATGAGATGGATTCTATCTTGCAAAATGAAGTTTTGAAATTGACTGATTTACCTCATGGGTGTAAACCATTAGGAAGTAAATGGATCTTCAAGGGGAAGATGAAAGTAGATGGTACTATTGATAAATATAAAGCCAGGTTGGTAATCCAAGGCTTTAGACAAAAAGAGGGCATTGATTATTTCGACACATATGCTCCGGTTGCGAGGATATCCACGATTAGATTGCTATTGGCACTCGCCTCCATACACAATCTAGTAATTTACCAAATGGATGTGAAAACTGCATTCTTGAATGGTGAGTTGGATGAAGAGATTTACATGAAACAACCCGAAGGGTATGTTATGCCAGGGTACGAAAATAAAGTGTGTAAACTAGTTAAATCTCTTTATGGATTAAAACAAGCTCCTAAACAGTGGCATCAAAAATTTGATGAGGTTGTTTTGTCGAGTGGGTTTGTTTTAAATCAAGCTGACAAAAGTGTCTATAGTAAATTTAATGATTCTGGAAATGGAGTCATGATATGTTTGTATGTAGATGACATGTTGATATTTGGTATAGACCAAAAGCAAGTTGATTTAAACTAAGGAATTTTGTCATCAAACTTTGCTATGAAAGACATGGGGAGGCGGAGGTGATCTTAGGAATCAAGATCATACGTGAGAACAAGGGTATTTCAATCTCTCAATCACATTATATTGAGAAGATCTTGGATAAGTTCAATTTCAAGGATTGTTCTCCCATAGGTACTCCCATGGATCCACAACTTAAGCTATTACCTAATAAAGGTAAATTGGTATCACAACAAGAATACTCGAAAAGGATTGGATCCTTAATGTATGCAATGATAATTACTAGGCCGGATATAGCTTATGTTGTTGGAAAGCTTAGTAGGTTTACTAGCAACCCTAGTACTTTTCATTGGCGAGCTTTAAGTCGAGCATTTCAATACTTGAAAGGAACAGTTGATTATAAGTTAACTTACATTGGGTTTCGTTCGGTAATTGAAGGTTACAGTGATGCAAGTTGGTTAACCAATAAAGAAGATCATTCTTCTACATCTGGTTGGGTGTTCCTTCTTGGGGGAGGTGCCATTAGTTGGGCATCAAAGAAACAGACTTGCATAACAAACTCAACTATGGAGTCTGAGTTTGTTGCTTTGGCGGCAGCTGGTAATGAGGCTGAATGGTTAAGGAATTTGTTGTATGAAATTCCATTGTGGTCAAAACCGATTTCTTCTATTTCTATCAGGTATGATAGTCAAGCTACGTTGGCTAAGGCTTATAGTCAAGTGTATAATGGCAAGTGAAGACACTTAGGTGTGAGACACATCATGGTTCGTGAGCTCATAATGCATGGTGTCATATCCGTTGAGTGGATTGCAACTCATCGGAACTTAGCTGATCATTTAACCAAAGGGTTATGTAGAGATCTCGTGAAAGGATCAGTTGTGGGACTAGTTTTAAAGTCCATTTGAAAGCTCTCATGTTAAGATACCCAATTCCCACTTAATACGATGTTAAGTGCTGAATTTTCAATGTGGAAAGCTTAACATATAGAGTTTGGAACACAACATCAAAATTATCCCAAAGGTATGTGTTCGGTCTGCAAGTTAAGATAGGTTGAAGTATATCTTTTTAATAATTCTTTTGAAAAATTGCATTTACAGGTGCAAGACTAAAAGAATTACCTATATGAGTATGAAGTTTAGCTGCTTCAAGAAGCTGGGACTTGGCTTTGATATACTTATGAAGGATAGGGACATAGGCTAGTAAAATAATGTGTCATGTGAGATTTGTGTGATAAACTAATGTGTATATTATCTTCATGTATTCAATAATGATATTACAAGGTTCAATCTTTCGGGAAACCTTGATATTCGAATATTTGGAATGTGTAATATACTAAGGTGAAATTCAATCGTCTCGACATTTCATTTATGCATTAGTTTGATTGTTTGCTATGAAGTGTTAGTTGATTTACGATTACACTAAAATGGGGGAGGTTTGTTGGTATTTTAGTGTAAAGTAAGTTGTGTTTAATATGCAAGTAAGGGTCGACACTTAGTTGCATATTAACGAGACTAACTTGGTTCAAAGATAAGGTTCAAAAGAAAATAGTTTTACAGTTATTAGGCTTCAACCGTTTCTTAACAGTTTTTGGAACCATAAAACTGTGATTATTGCAAGCATAATATCACACACAAACTTGAATCAATTAGATTTTATCCGGTCATTAATTGGTATACAATCCAGTTTAATCGATCTGAAAGCGTACTATTCGTGACTTCTAATTGCTATCGGGATACCAATCACCCCAATACACAAGATAAACAACAAAGATCGATTAAATTGGAGATGGCAGGCGAATATGTACGTGATATGACGTCTAAGTTTGTGAAGTTAGCCAAATTCGAAGGGCAAGATTTTCGAAGATGGCAGAAGAAAATGCAATTCTTGTTAACAACTATGAAAGTTGTATATGTTTTGACAACACCAAAGACCGGATGAAGTGGAGGTGAAACCATTGATCAAATCGCAACAAGTTCGGAATGATGACTTCATATGTCGTGGAACAATTTTAAACGGTATGTGTGATATTCTTTTGATATTTATCAAAACATTGAATCAAAAGGAATTATGGAAATGCTTGAGGCCAAGTACATGGTCAAGATTCATCCAAGAAGAAATTATTGGTTAGTGATTTCATGAATTACAAAATGATAGATGGACGTTCAGTTATGGAACAGTACAATGAGTGTCTTAGTATACTTGGTCGCTTTACCCAACATGGTTTAAAAATGGATGAATCCATTGCGACAACATCTATTATTGACAAACTTCCGCCTTCTTGGAAGGATTTCAAAAATAATTTGAAACATAAGAAGGAAGAATACAATTTGGTTGAGTTGGGAAGTACCATAAGTATTGAGGAAGGGTTTCGAAGAATGGAGAAAACTTGGGTGAATGAAAGCGACAAGGATATTGGCGGATCAAGTGTCAATATTGTTGAAGAAAATGATTCCGCTTCAAAAGGATTCGAATAACAATAAGAAAAGGAAGTTTCAAGGAAAGGGAAATAAAAAAGAATTTGTAAAGAAGGCAAAACAGTCCACCGAAAATGGATGTTGGAAGTGTGGAAAAACTGGACATTTCAAGCGTGATTGCCGTGTGGGTAAATGTAAAAATGACGCTGGTACTAGTGGTGGATCCAAAGGTGATCCAAAACAAGCAGGTCAGTTGTTAACAAATAATGCTAATTCGGTTTCGATTTATGTATCATTAATTTGTGAATCATTCTATGTACAGGATGATGATATTGCTTGGTGGTATGATTCAGTGCGACATGTCATGTGCAAGGACCAAGATGGTTCAAGGAACTTGCAACTATTGATGACGGACGTGTCTTAAAAATGGGGAATGTTGCAACAGAACCAATACTTGGCATTGGACTAGTCGACTTAGTCTTTACTTATGGAAAAACAATTTCTTTATGTAATGTATTGTTTATGCCCGGTCTACGGAAAAACTTACTTTCCGGTGTTATTCTTAATAATCTTGGGTACAAAGACAAATATATCTTGTCAAAACATGGTTCTTTTGTAGGTTTTGGATATTTATGTAATGGTATGATTATGTTGAATTTAGATATTCCTTCTACTTTTAATTCGATTTGTATGGTTGATCCATTATCTAGTGTTAAACTTAGTAACATGGAATTATGGCATGCTAGACTAGGACATGTTCATCATAAAAGAATGAAAGAAATGTCTAAAATGAGCATGATTCCACCTTTTGTATTGGACCATAATAAGTGTAAAACTTGTATGTTAACTAAGATCACTAGAAAACCATTTAAACATGCAAATCGTGAATCCAAACTATTAGATCTTATCCATAGTGATTTATATGATTTGCATGCTACACCATCTCTAGGTAATAAAAAATATGTCGTAACTTTTATTGATGATGCATCACGTTATTGCTATATTTATTTATTGCATTCAAAGGATGAAGCTCTTGATAAATTTCGTATTTATAAACAAGAGGTAGAGCTTCATCAAAAGGATTTGGTAAAAATCTTACGTACTGATCGTGGAGGGGAGTATTATGATCCGGTATATTTCCAATCTACCGGAATAATACACCAAACAACGGCTCCATATACACCACAACAAAATGGTGTGGCTGAAAGGAAGAATAGAACATTGAAAGAAATGGTGAATTCAATGTTATCTTATTCTGGGTTAAGTGATGGATTCTGGGGAGAAGCTATGTTGACGGCTTGTTATTTGCTAAACCGTATCCCCGGTAAAAGCAACAATAAAACCCCTTATGAACTTTGGCACAAGAGAGCACTAAACTTGAGTTTTCTCAAGGTTTGGGGATGTAGGGCTGTGGTTAGGCTCACGGAACCTAAAAGGAAAACTTTAGGTGAAAGAGGTATAGATTGCATATTTACTGGATATGTTGAAAACTCATATGCTTATGGATTCTATGTATAAGAATCAAATGAGTATGTTTCGGTGAACTCGGTGATAGAGTCACGAGATGCAATGTTTGATGAAGAAAGATTCACATCTATACCTAGGCCAAGGGACATGATTCATAGTTCGAAGGAACCGGTTAATACCGAGGATGTTCCATCGACTAGCACTGAACCAAGAAAAGGTACAAGAGTGAGAAAAGTCAAAACTTTTGGTGATGATTATCAACTTTACTTAGTTGAAGGATCGAGGAATGAAATTAATTTTCAATATCAATATTGTTATAATATTTATAAGGATCCAATAACATATAATGAAGCAATGGCTTCAAGGGACGTTGTTTTTTGGAAAGAAGCAATCCAAGATGAGATGGATTCTATCTTGGAAAATGAAGTTTTGAAATTGACTAATTTACCTCCTGGGTGTAAACCATTAGGAAGTAAATGGATCTTCAAGAGGAAGATGAAAGTAGATGGTACTATTGATAAATATAAAGCCAGGTTGGTAATCCAAGGCTTTAGACAAAAAGAAGGCATTGATTATTTCGACACATATGCTCCGGTTGCAAGGATATCCACGATTAGATTGCTATTGGCACTCGCCTCCATACACAATCTAGTAATTCACCAAATGGATGTGAAAATGCATTTTGAATGGTGAGTTGGATGGAGAGATTTACATGAAACAACCCAAGGGTTTGTTATGCCAGACACGAAAATAAAGTGTAAACTAGTTAAATCTCTTTATGGATTAAAACAAGCTCCTAAACAGTGGCATCAAAAATTTGAGGAGGTTGTTTTGTCGAGTGGGTTTGTTTTAAATCAAGCTGATAAAAGTGTCTATAGTAAATTTAATGATTCTGGAAATGGAGTCATGATATGTTTGTATGTAGATGACATGTTGATATTTGGTATAGACCAAAAGCAAGTTGACGAAACTAAGGAATTTTTGTCATCAAAATTTGCTATGAAAGACATGGGGGAGGCGGAGGTGATCTTAGGAATCAAGATCATACGTGAGAACAAGGGTATTTCAATCTCTCAATCACATTATATTGAGAAGATCTTGGATAAGTTCAATTTCAAGGATTGTTCTCCCATAGGTACTCCCATGGATCCACAACTTAAGCTATTACCTAATAAAGGTAAATCGGTATCACAACAAGAATACTCGAAAAGGATTGGATCCTTAATGTATGCAATGATAAGTACTAGGCCGGATATAGCTTATGTTGTTGGAAAGCTTAGTAGGTTTACTAGCAACCCTAGTACTTTTCATTGGCGAGCTTTAAGTCGAGTATTTCAGTACTTGAAAGGAACAATTGATTATAAGTTAACTTACATTGGGTTTCCTTCGGTAATTGAAGGTTACAGTGATGCAAGTTGGTTAACCAATAAAGAAGATCATTCTTCTACATCTGGTTGGGTGTTCCTTCGTGGGGGAGGTGCCATTAGTTGGGCATCAAAGAAGCAGACTTGCATAACAAACTCAACTATGGAGTTTGAGTTTGTTGCTTTGCGGCACCGGTAATGAGGTCGAATGGTTAAGGAATTTGTCAGATGAAATTCCATTGTGGCCAAAGCCGATTTCTTCTATTTCTATCTCGGTGTGATAGTCAAGCTACGCTGGCTAAGGCTTATAGTCAAGTGTATAATGGCAAGTCAAGACACTTAGGTGTGAGACACAACATGGTTCGTGAGCTCATAATGCATGGTGTCATATCCGCTGAGTGGATTGCAACTCATCGAACTTAGGCGATCATTTAACCAAAGGGTTATGTAGAGATCTCGTGAAAGGATCGGTTGTGGGATTAGTTTTAAAGTCCATTTGAAAGCTCTCGTGTTAAGATACCCAATTCCCACTTAATACGATGTTAAGTCAATTTTCAATGTGGAAAGCTTAACGTATAGAGTTTGGAACACAACATCAAAATTATCCCAAAGGTATGTGTTCGGTCTGCAAGTTAAGATAGGTTGAAGTATATCTTTTTAATAATTCTTTTGAAAAATTGCATTTACAGGTGCAAGTCTAAAAGAAATACCTATATGAGTATGAAGTTTAGCTGCTTCAAGAAGCTGGGACTTGGCTTTGATATACTTATGAAGGATAGGGACACAGGCTAGTAAAATAATGTGTCATGTGAGATTTGTGTGATAAACTAATGTGTATATTATCTTCATGTATTCAATAATGATATTACAAGGTTCAATCTTTCGGGAAACCTTGATATTCGAATATTTGGAATGTGTAATATACTAAGGTGAAATTCAATCGTCTCGACATTTCATTTATGCATTAGTTTGATTGTTTGCTATGAAGTGTTAGTTGATTTACGATTACACTAAAATGGGGGAGGTTTGTTGGTATTTTAGTGTAAAGTAAGTTGTGTTTAATATGCAAGTAAGGGTCGACACTTAGTTGCATATTAACGAGACTAACTTGGTTCAAAGATAAGGTTCAAAAGAAAACTGTTTTATAGTTATTTGGCTTCAACCGTTTCTTAACTGTTTTTGGAACCATAAAACTGTGATTATTGCAAGCATAATATCACACACAAACTTGAATCAATTAGATTTTATCCGGTCGTTAATTGGTATACACTCCAATTTAATCGATCTAAAAGCGTATTATTCGTGACTTCTAATTGCTATCAGGATACCAATCACCCCAATACACAAGATAAACAACAATATGTTGACTAGTGCACCGACTTCCTCTCGATTCGTATACCGGTGTAATGGTCACTGCATTCATTACCGTCAAATTCTCTCAAAATCTTGATTGACGTACGAAGTTTGTTTTGTATGTACCTATAGTCTTTTGGAGGATATGCTATGTAAACCCTGATTATGGCATGTCAAATCTATTTTTTTCATTTGCAATACTATTACAAAGTAACCATGTCTTACTTACATTTCACTGTTTTACAGTATATAGATTTTTTACATTAACGAGGTGATTACCCCCGCCGCGTTGCGGCAGATGTTTTGTAAACTATACGTACATTTTTTCGGTATTAAGCTTTTTTGGTTTGATAAAGGTTTTTTTAAGCACAACGGGGTAATTTTTTTTTAGGGGAATAACTTTTTTAAAAGGTAAGAGGATAACTTTTAGGTAAATTTAGTTTAGTGGACCTTTAAGTATTCATGTACTTCTTTATTCATTTTTTTATTTCACTGTACCTACTCTCATCTTGTTTCGTTCTCGAGCTCCAAAATGGCGTCCAAACCTAATCTTGAAGAGATCATGGCTGCGTCTGGTTGTGATGATCTTGCAAGCGTTTATAAGTTTCTGTTTAATGTGACGTCACTGAAGATCGAAGTTCTTATAGCCTATCTATGTTTATATGAAATACATAAAGCATGAAAAGATGGCGCAATTTTAGAATTTGAAACGATATCACACACTACATGAGCCAACAACTATTTAAAAGAAAACAACCCCAATATTTTTTGACTTAATAAAATGAAAATACATGATGCACCAAAGTACGATAACCTCTATTAGAACTTATAAGTGTGAAACCCTGAATCCATTTGCTGTTTTACTTGATATGATTCCATGCATTAAAAGCAATCACGAACAAAGTGACATTACAATTAAGACAAAGCTACAACTTAGATACTATATACACATTCAGTTCACAAATTAGCAGTTTCTTAAATATTATACTATCTCATGTTTATCAAGCGTTCTTGGTGCAACAGTTCCTAAACCAATAACATATGTAATCTTGAAGGTCAACGACACTTGACATTAGGTTCACGTGAGTCACATGCATATAGAAACACATACCCGAAGATACCATAAGTAATTTGGATATTGTAACTGCATATGGCTAAGTTGCACGCGAACTCGTGTGGGTGTCGTCACTTGACGACCCTATTGTTGGGGTCGCCATTGGTGCTGCTCTTGTTCTGTTAGCTGAATGTCTTGTTGGATTTGTCGCATGGGAGTGACTGGGCCCTAAAACAACGCCAACATAAAAATGACCATAACATGCTAGTCGGTAATATATGTATCCTTCAATGTCTATGGGCAATTGACATTAGGTGCATATAAGGCATGCGTACGCCATTTACTGAACCATATCGGTTGATGGCGTAAGCGCAAAATATTTACGAAATAATTTTTTTAAGATGTGTTAAAAAAACAAATGTTATTCCAATCATAAAAGCCTTTTTTTTGGGCCATCTGTTTTGCAGTAAGAGAAGGAATAAAGGACAGTATTACGGTACGGCTAGCCAAATGAGCTGGACACAACAGACTAAGTAAGCACATGTGGCCTACCTTGGAAGTTAGCCGCTTCTGATACACCGTTCTCCATTGCATCACACAACTTTGAGCGAGGTTCGCCTAAAACAATAAGACCATGAGATGTTTCGTAAGGCATTAGCCAATAACGCTTGATTATTTTTAAGCGTACACGTATTAGAACAACAGAAAACCTGTGCATATTCGGTGAACATTCCTTTCAATATAAGCACGCATGGTGACATTACTCGCTGTTACAATAACAATACCAATGTTATGTAAGTTTGGAGAAGAGTGAATAAAAAATGATAATGGAGTTTTGCAAGAATGGTGTAGTTACCAGTGGGCGAGGTAAAAGTTGTTCTTTTCCTTTTACGTGCATCAAACAACACATATGGCAATTTCCTTTTCCTACTGTACATTTCCTCTTGACCTTGAAACATTTCTCTAATTTCCTTGAGACACCTAAATGCACCCATACTTGTCAATTTATTTCCTGTCGCTTCACTCGTGCAGGGTCTCGCAAACCTACATTACAAAAACAATACTAATAAAGAAAACCAATCATTCAGCATTCACATAAACCATAGTTGTTAATGCATATTTTTGGAAAGTAAATGACCCTGCTTAACTGTTGCGTTTGAATAAATTGTATTGACTTTATGATAACAGACCCTCATTATTAATTGAGAGAGTTTATGAAAGTAACCGACCATGATTAACTCACCGATACCAAATTTTTTTTCCTTTTGAAGCTGTTCATTCCTCATGTGAGCTAACTTGGCCCAGTGGATTTGTTAACAGTCGATCTCTAGATCGCATAGCTGCTGAAATTGGTGGACGCTGCAAAAATCATATCGTTGCGTTACACGTACGGAAATAAGGTAAAAATAATGTTCTTGCATTGTCGTTAAAAAAAATTCAGAGTGGACTACTTTAAAAAAATATTACCATATTTAGTCAGGTTCCAATTGGACTACGTTAAAGAAAAAAACCTACTTATATCATGTTCCTCCTACACAAACACAACAAATTTTCATAAAAACAATCAAACCCAAAGCCAATTCAGTTATGCAACATTCATAAACCCGAAACCATAAGATGGGTCTACGTTTGGTCCAATTTGGGGCTTTTCTTTTTTCTTCTCTTTCTTCTGTTGTATAAACAATGCATAAAAAATAAAAACACAAACGAACCCAAATCTTATTTCACAGAAAAAAGAACACATATTTTAACCGAATTAGAAAACCATACCCTCTGAATTTATTTTGAGCTCATCCACTGCACCTTCGCATAAGCAAACGACCGGCCTTCAGATTCGGTTGAACTTAAAAAAATCAATGAAATCTTATTAAAATAATAAACCTATATAAAAGGATTAACTTTTAATCAAGAAAGAATCCACATACATACCTGCACCGTGTCTATTAACACAATCGAAACGAAACCCCTTTGTTGCCGGAAAAAAATTGAACTGTTACACAACAAAAAAAGAAGGAAGTATAGAATCACTACGAAAATCCAAGGTAAACAATAATAGCTTTAAGTTTAAGAGATACATGCCTGTGTTATTCTTCGTTTTTCGTGCCACCGTCAACAGGATTATGGAGTTTGTGCCACTTACCGTCGAGGTAGGTTAGAGAGTATTTTGGATGTGTTAAACCGACTCTTGATCTTTATCTGGTTAGAGATATAAGTAACACTGCACCTGCATCTCACGTGCGAAAGGAAAACGTTTTCTATGCCACCGACATTAGTCACGGCCTTTATTCCCAACCCCACCGTGGGCTAAAAAATTGGGCCATTTCCTGGTATACTCATAAGCCCGTTAAATTTTTTATTGCTGTTAATGGGAAACAATTTTCTATTCCACCGACCTAGCGGATTAAGTAATATATAGAACAAGCATTTGTAAACGCGGCGGGATTTTTTATGGTGTTTCGTAATAACAACACATCAGCCACACTAAATGAACCCATTTTCATGCAAATTGGTTGAAGCTAAGATGCACACCAAAACAACCCATTTTCATACAAACCTCTTTGACCCGTTGGAGCTAAGATGCACACCAAATCAACCCATTTTCATACCTTACATATCCAGTGATCCGCCTAGCGCATTGTCTTGTACCATTATTACCATCATAAGACATTAAGCGGATTAAACAGTGGCCTGGTTACTAAGGTACGTTGTAAATAAATAGATAACCCAAATTAGCTACCTTTTAATAGGTATGAATTTACAGATGAATAAAGAAAAGAAAAAAACCCTTATCAAATTGGAGTATTGATGGTGATCCTTGTTTGTTCCCTGTGGCAGCAAAATTCATTCTAAGATGTGTGGGCACGGAGTTATCAGCAAATGCCTACGTTGTCGACCGCTTGTGATTGAAGAGTTGTTGGTGCCAACGGAGAGCTGATAGTATACAACAAAACATGATAAGTATTACAATATAATAACAAAAAACAAAGAGGAGTGGCATGACTAAAACAACAAAACCGTAGGTCTAATTTTGTAGTTTTATCACATGCAAAGTTGGAAATATATTGCGGTACCAGTTTATTCGTAAAGTTGGTTGGAAATATATTGCGGTACCAGTTTATTCGTATATTAAATTTTGCGGTACCGTAAAGTTGGAAATATATTGCTAAACCGCAACGGAGAGCTGAGTTTAATATATTGCAAAGTTGGAAATATATTGCGGTACCAGTTTATTCGTAAAGTTGGTTGGAAATATATTGCGGTACCAGTTTATTCGTATATTAAATTTTCTTTAGGATTGTTTCACCTAAGAGGCGGTTTCGTAAAGTTGGAAATATATTGCGGTACCAGTTTATTCATATATTAAATTTTTTAGTTTTATGTATGTTGCAGTAGGCCTAATTTATGTTGTGCTAAATCAAAGTTATGAACTAAGAAGTTGACGGTACGAAAATTACCTTCTTCATAATAGTGGCGCACCATCAGCTTTTCCATGAAGCTTGCTGTTGCTTTATCTACATCGCTACAACTTGATGTCCATGCTTTTGAGGAGTTTGTTATCCGATATATGTGAACGCTTGATTCGAGTAGAGTACTTTCATCAAAAAGCCTATCACCGTAAAACCAGCAGAATTAGGTAATAACGGATAAACAAAGACAAAAAAAGTAACCAACATTATCACATGCAAAAAGAAAAAGCGACCACGGCTTTTACATGAACAACTCACCTCAGTTCACTTGGTGCGTGAGTGTGTAAAAAGCCACATAACGACAGATTATTTGCAATTCCATTTCCCTTATCCAAAGGTTAACCTCATGCGTCATTGGTCGAAGTCACAAACGTATAAGCTGGACATTGAGCAAAAAGTAATCCTCATGCTTGCAAGTATAGAAGCGGGACCCCACATCCCCCAGTACTGCATCCACAACGTAAGCGCAGCTCGCACATGAACGTCCCACATCTTCTCCTACCTAAACACAGATTACACAAAATCATCACCAAACAATCTATGTAGGCCGACGCAGAGTTAAGAGACATCTTTTAGCTTTAAATTTAGAATATTATGTGTTGTTAGATATAAACATGGACTGGTTCATGATAATGGTTACTAACATTTACCCCGCTTTAATGGTGTTATTTAAAGTTTGTGAATTTCTGTTGGACTAATTCTGCTTTTTGTTTGGCTACAGGATATCTCAGTTATGGATCCTTCTCGAAGCTGGCCTGCTAGGTGGCTAAGAATTGGTATGGCTAATTTCTAATTCGTGCTTTTGATAACTGATAAATAGTATATGATATATTTGCAAATGTATCGGAAATACAGAACATGTTTATGACCACTTACATATCTTAGAAAGTAGGGTATTTTGGCTTAAGTGAGAGTATGAATATATGGTGCCAAGTGTGTGATTGTTGGAATTGCTCAAAGATGTAGTTGGTTTTGGATGAAGGCATAGTTGAGTTGGCAATTAACCTCTTCTTTTTATCCAGCTTACCGAACCCTGCAATATTGTGATCATATATGTTGCATTAACACATGAGACATGAAAAAGTAAACACGCATAACAAAATGATGACAGACTATTGAAACCCACAATTTAAAATATAAAACTGAAACCTTCAGATAAATGTCCAGTGACTTACCAACCTCGTTACAATCCGAGTTCACCACCAAGATCGAGAGGCTTTACCATTACTGATTCTTCGCTATCAGGTCCTAACCGAAACCGCACTTGTCCCACACTGAAAATTGCAACAAAACCATTTTTCATAAGCTTTTTAAATATATATAACTAATAATCATTCAACCATAATATGAACAAAAAAACACCAAACCTCAAAAAAATTCACAGCTGGAAAACCAAAATCCCACATATAAAAAAGTTTCAATCTTTGAGGACATAATTATTTGAAAGTTAAAGTCAATAGCAGTAAAACTTATCAGACTACATACCCTTTCGAGTTTATCATTTTCTTCTTGTAATCGACTTCTTCGCTATCAGGTTGGTTTAATGGGTATATCAACCGTCCCATAAATGATATACGTCCGTTATTTTTTATAATACAACCGATCACATATTTTGATATACTCCAATTAAGGAAAACCAAACGCACCCGATCTTGGGTTGAAACTAACAACCATAAACACTCAACGCAACACATCCAAGTCTAAGACTCACATGAGTAAAACCAAACATATAAGCAACCATGGAAATAAGCAGTTTCATCCAACCGACCTGGAGACCCTCCTAGTTAAAACGTGAACAAAGTAAGACATCCAAATTCAAGCCAAAAGTCAAAGAGTTAAGAAATCCTAAACGAAAACAGATTCAAATGATTAAGAATACGCCAAGTCGACTCGTGACTCAAAACTACTCTCCACACTCAAACTAAGTCGGGTTACGACCCAAACCGAATTACAATAACCCCACAACCATGAACATGACATGCACATTACACCACATAATACCCACGTTTGCACAACACTTAAACAGGAAAAACAAATCCAATCTATCACCTGTGTAAAATCCGCATCAATCTAGAGCAAGCAACTGAAAACAAATAAGGAATCCAATTCCACTTTTCAAACGGGTAATCGAAATTTAAACTTATCACTTCTTTTAGACCAAGACTTAAATAAGCATAACCGAGACCCACAGACTCTCGACCTACGGGTAGTACGATTCTGACCTGACCCATTTTAAAAACAACCGAATGCTCAAACACCACTTTGAGATATCATACCACACGAAACAAAGGTAATATTTATCAAAATGTTTTTAACTCATTTCCAGATCCACGAAACATTTGATAATGGTTTCATATTCGGATATTAAAATAAAATAATAAAAATAGCGAAAATAACTTTTAGTAATCGACATACCCACAAATCGAGTGAGGAGAAGAGAGTCAAGACGGGAGGAGTGGCGGCTAACCTAATGTGTGGATCAAGAGAGGCAGAGGCGGTGGCTGTGATCTCCAAGCCCCTAGACACGTGTTTGGTGACTAACCTAATGCGTGGATGGTAACATATCTTCAGTATATAAGAACACGGTCTTTTTTGCCTTGGGCTCCCACAACGAAAATAAATAAATATTCAGTCCAAAAGTACATTATTATAATATAGATTGGAGGATCCTTGTGCTATATATATACTATAAATGTGACTTACAAATTAACAAACCGTTTCTATCTAGACATTTCGGCCCATGAGCCAAAGTCTATAAGTTTATAAATCATGGATCTAGCCCATACAATGATATAATATATGTTTAAATAAAAGAAAGCTTGTTTCTAATCAACAAATGCTAAAACAAGATTTTCAACTTTTATATAATCTATTTCACTGTGAAAACATGTCAAAACACCAATTTCAATATACATATTGAAGATTTAATGTACTTTATATAGCATTAGATATGATGGAACATGTATGTAGTATATTCATTCAAATAAACAATACTAGTACTACTTTGATATTTTTTCCCAATGCGTTATAGGAAAAACGTCGACCTATGGCGCCAGCCACCATATCGGTGGTCGCAACCTCACTAGCCAAGTTATAGCAACATTTCCTTATTTTTTTTGTTTTATGTATATAATGGACGGAACTACCAAAAAAAAAAAGTTATGGAAAATAGACATATTGCTAAAACGATTTACTTATTGTACTTGTTTAAAGTCTCAAAAGGAACCACAACATCATCTAAGACTCAAAATGGAGTCGAGGGGATGAATTTATCATATATGAAAAGCACGCTTTCACGAGGTGCTAAATAATGTGGTCTCATATGCTTAGCCAAGTAGACGTGTAGCGGGCCATCCCCAAAACAACGGTTAGCTACATTAGTCTTGATTGCAGGTAGATAATAGCGTGCTGCTCATACCGACACATATCCTCAATAAGTTGAGATGTACTATGTGCTAGATAGTTTTCGCGCCCAACATTTGAGATCATGTATATGCGCAAAGGGGAAGAAATCCTAGAAATGTCTTTAGAGCTGCCATGACGGATGAATGATCTCACAAATCTCCGGTGTTGTAAGGGCCCACAGACAACTGACCCATTTTCATCACGAACATAACGACTTTTTAAGAAAATCACTTAGTATTTCTCACGTCAACACAAACAAGATGTCGATTAAAATTTTTTGACGCGTGTCCTGGTTTGGAATCACTTAGTATTTCTCACAACCTTGACTTGTTCACAGCTAGTCAACTGCTTGTGCAGCTTTTTAGGTGAGGGTGAGGCAGAAACATTTATATAAGAAACAATACCACTCTTCAGAATCAGTTCAACATAAACATGATGTTAAATTGAACTCAGATTCAATTACATAAACACGTGTTTTGAGATTGAACCCGTATAAAACAGGAAACGTACTCTAACATCTTATTTTTAGTGGCTAAACAAGTCTTTTGTTATATCTTGAACTAGTTATAATGCCCGTGCACGCACGGGGTTTTATCTAAATTTTTTATTAATGTATTTATCTCTATTAAATAGCAAATAGCTTCTTTTTTTGTTATAATTATGGTTTATACCACCATATATCTATGTCTATATGTCGTTGTGTATTCAAAAGTTTCTATACGTTCATTTTGCTTGACACGTTACATCAATATATAGATGCGATTCTTTATTGAATTGTTGCTATATGTTTATTTTCCTCGATATATTTATCTTTCAAAGCTCGAGTCCTTTTGTTCCATCTTCAACAGAAACATAAAGGTGCTTGTTTTTATTAAATCTATTGAAATTTAGTCTTGATTGGTTTTAAATAAACTTACAAAATTACAAAGTTCATGTAATTGTTACATGTAGTAAATTATGAAATAACCCACGTGGCTCGACATTCAAAGTTATCAAAGTACTAACTTATGCATATCATATTCAATACCATTTAAATCTCCCCAAAATCTCCATTGACATGCTGGAACTTGCAGAAAAAACAATATCCACCCATTTTAAATTTGTCATTAAATGAAATTTCCTAAACTCATATTTGTCATTAGCAAACTAATAGACATGGATGCATATTTTAAATTGTTTTGTAGCTCTTGATTATGCACAAATCTTTATCACTAACCGTAGAGATGGTATTCACCAATGTACCTGAAAAAATAAATCCAAAGGCTATAGAATTTAAGAATTCTTTTGACATAGTATAACTACCATGTTCTAACCTAAATCTGATTCGACCCATTACAAAACCCGCCCAATTTTCGACCTTTGGTACAATGCAAAAAATGAATGTAACAAATGTATATATTGTTCTCTCTTCTTTGCTATGTGGTGATTCAATTGGCTTGGTTGGAATCCCACGTCACAGAAAAGTCCACCTTTTCCTTTAGTAGTGCCCGGTCATGGGTAAAACGGTTTATTGGTAAACGACTAAAGTCAAGATGCCTTTCCCATGGCTGACAAGCTTCACCTGGGTAACATATTTGAAGGTAAATTAAGCTTTCATCGTTGTTCTTGCTTTGATCACCTAATTGGAAGGTTATTTGTATCATTGGATGTACCTATAGGACCTTCCAACATCTTAATATGCTATTTAAATATTTTACTTGTATGGACTCTCTATCGTTAGCAGCTTCTCAAGATGCTTGTTCTTTCCTTGTGCCTTGGAGTCCAAAATATCTGGGACGAAGTGAACTTCGTAAGTAAATGAGGTATCTTATATTTTAGTCAAAGAAATCATTTTGTTTCTAATGGATTAACGAATTATTTATGATATTAGGCACTCTCTTGTTTTTCAGTAAGCAAATTCTGAATAGCTCCTTTATGAGAAGCAATTTAAATAAGCGATCTCAAACAATCCCTTCATACAATTTCGAAAAAGAAATTACTAAAACAATCCCTATGTTGATTTTGTAGCTATTTGTTTTCACTCAGTCATATCACAAACTTATACATGGTTTGTTTAAATGTTTTTTTGGAAACGTTCACTATGTTGATATTGTAGCTGAATGTTATGAATTGGTCAAATCACAAACTTATACATGGATTTGTTTAGTCATTACATTCAAACGGGTCAGACTTGTTATTATGCATAAATATGTTTGTTGTGTCTTTGTATTGTTATTAGTCAGGTTGCATACATTGTTAGGTTCAATTACAACATATTGACAAATAAATGTGAATGTAAATAGATTGGGTTGCTTGTGATTGTGTTATTTAGTTGCATCAAAAAGTATTGTTTCAGAATGGTGATAAATGCTCCTTGGACCTTTCCTTAATCCGATGTCCTTCTTCACCTGTGCCCTAGTAATTGGTTGGTTTGAGTATGTTCTAACTCTAACGGGTCAAATAGTCTTCATTTAACACGTGGTACTTGCTATCAAACCAAGTTTTTTTGTTTATAATATTAGGCAATTTCTTGTTTTTTAATGACAAAACAGACCTTTTTGAATAATTTTAGTAAGCCAATCCTGAAAAGCCCGTAGATTCGTTACTTCATAATATTGTTTGACAAAATAGGTTCATGATCCCTCGGATGGGCGGGTATGCTTCATAATATTATTTGACAAAATCTATCTGGACGTAAGTAAATAATGAATAACGGCAAATATGTCAAACAAAAAAATTGAAAACAAAAAGACAATGTTCATGTCTTATATGTAGAAAATAACAATAATAAATATGAGAACAAATAAAGTACATGATTCTTACTCATTTGTCACGTTTTAATAATCAACATGTATATAACAGTCATAAAAATAGTTTAGAATTTTATAACTTTATAGTTTACATTTTATAGCAATGACATGTTGATCCTAAAAGTATAGGAAAATTCCAAATACCGATTCATAGAAAAAAATTACATAAATGCTTTAATACACATGAAGATATAATTATGCCAAAGTTGATGTCATTGCAGAAATTTAATTAGATCCGCCAAGTTCTTGGCCTTTGGTATCTTAAATATATGCCAGTATTGGCTTCAAATGCAACCCTTGCCACAGGAAAAAAACGCCCCTTCAACATTATCAGTTAAATACATCAACATTGTTGCTACTCTTTGACCACCACGCTTAAAAGTTGAACTGTACGAAAAAAACGTTTCCCCCCCCCCCTTCAACATTGTCATTATCAAGCATGTCAACATGTCGACTAATAGCTTAGGTAGAATAAATTACAGATAAACAGGTTCAATGCATAGTTACAGTGATATCTACCGTGTCAGAGAGGTAGTCATGGTGGGGTCTTATTGTCTAAAGGGGTAACGATCATTCTAGGTATTGTCGATGAGTTGCTAGAGATCATATATATGCGCTCTCACAAACAGCTACATTAACCGTGATCATGAGCTGCTAGAGAACCATATAGAGTTATCAGAAAAATAGTTGTTATTACTTGGGTGATAATAGAAGAAAATATAGTGATTCTTAGATGGTAAATGTAGATTAACATCATTACCTTGTATCAGCTAATTCAGCCATTTGATTGAGATCCTTTTGCAGCGACTTAACAGTACACAATAATCCAGTCTTAAAATGAGAAGGTTAGTAATAGTTACCTAAATGGTTGTATGCACAGTATGTAACTATATATAACCGAAATACATCTATTAAAGCATTATTTTCATAACAACTGGTCAACGACTGCTAGCCATTATTATCTCCGGCTAACATAAACCAAAAAATATAAACTAAACTTGTTAAGAAATAGGCTTGTTATTGGTAAAGGAGAACACGGAAATGGCCCCAATGTTAATGCTTACTAACTCTAGAAAGAGTCAAGCAGGTCACTTGAAATGAACTTTTAAGGGGCATAAAAAAAGTAACACTTTTGGATTTAGTGTTTAATATTTGTAAGAAATTCACTTAAAATTTAGAATAAACTTGAAATATAGCTTTTGCGAGGCCTGAGGCATAACTTGAAACGCATAAGAAAACCACAGCAATTATAGAAAAGCAGAATAGCTGAACTCGAACGCTATGAGAACACTGGTCTTGGACGTCTCTTTTTCTCTATCAACGTGACATCAAGTTTGATTGTTATAAGGATAATCAATTCGAGTAAATAATAAGGTCATGAAAGCTAAGTATATAAAAAGAAGATTGATAAATACATGTATTAGTTAACTTACAAATAGATGTCATTACAATGCATCTTATGTTAAACGTACATACAGGGACGGACCCACTTGGGAGTCGGGTGTGGCACGGGCTACACCCAATATTGTGTCACGAAGTGTAAATTCTTTGGAAAAATGTCGTTTTCTTAATACGTGCAACCCCCGACAATCAGTAGTGCTACTTCATTTTATTCCAAATCTTCTTTATGTTTCAAATTTTAGTATTTATGATCGGAAAAAATTTGTGCAAAACTTCTAGAAAATTTGTGTAACACCCATCCAAAATTCATGGGTCCGTCTCTGCGTACATAGCCAAAATGTGAAGAACAAAAAAAGGTTACCTAAACTGACAAAAGGTGAGGCTGCACGTTGGACCTACTGAGAATCATCAAGTAACAGAACCTATCGGTTCAACTTAAGGGCCCAACCATTTAACGTGACAATTGTTTCATCGTCACGCTTTCGCCTTCGACAATGAACTTGTCCTGTAAAACAAATGTTGAAAGAAATCATTAGTGATTGATCATATTAGTAGAAACAAACTGAATAAAGACTCATATTTTACTTTTTTTAAGTAACCAATGATACTTGAAAATGATCCAAAAGAAGCTAATGAGGCAATGTAACAAATTATAGGTGTAAACAACGTTAAGGAACGTGTGGACACCAATATACATTTTTATCTTAAAAGTTGCTAAAAAGGGAAAATAGTTCAATTAAGTGGGACAAATGAAGATAGAATTGTTTGCAGTTTTCATAAGATGGCGCAAGACATGGGATACTAATGGCAAGTTGAAAATGCAAAAAGTATGTATTGCCAAATTGGCGACACCAGGAACAGATTGTCCAAGTTTTAGAACGACCTTTAAAAATCGGAGAATTTCAACTTTCACCAAAATCAATTATTGATGTCATTATCTAAATAGTGATAATACAAAATTGTGTCATATGATACCAAAAGTATAATGAATTAGGTTATAGAGTGTTACAACTAAAAACTTTAAGGTGGTCTTCTAATTATGCAAAGTATAAAAGATCTATATCCTTATTCGAAACTTTTTTAGTATTCAAATTTATGGAAATCTAACTATGAGTGAAAAAACCCAGTAGCTTTGTTCTCCTATTAGAACCAAAGGAAAACACTATTTATTACACGGTATGCATAAATTATACAGAAATGTGTCAAATGGGTCCAATAAATGTCACCTAAAAGTGGAGCATGTGAAACGGTTTAAAAGTCGCATGAAGTGCATACAACCTCCTAAATAGCTATAATCTAATATATATTAATTTTTGCTGTATAAATATCGATTCAGTAATCCAATTCGACACATTCATATTAATTAGAACCAAAACAAATGTGCTAAAGTATTTATGGGTCAGCCTAACCCGAACCCATTATGACCCATATTGCCATCAGTCTACCACTATGTTGTAAGGATAAATTCATTGAGCTAAAAATCATAACATACCTTCTTACATATAGTAAAAATATAAAGTGCAAGGATATCGAGATGATTAGAAGCATGAAGAAAATTGACCAAACATAATTAACTATTTTCAAAATGTAGTCACAAATTTATTACGAATATGCTCTTATTACAACTGCATACCTCGTTGTGGAGATCCCGCTTAAACTGAACACAAATTTTAAGTTGCAGTCACTGGTTTTAATGTTGAACATAAAAGTAGTGAGACGCTCCTATATTTTCTACGTGACATCCGACTCTTCTAGAAAGCTCCTTTTTTGTTATAGCCACACATCAAGGCCACCACCTTTTTTAATGCTTCTCGATCTATTTCTCAAAAAATGCATACAAAAATTAAGTTCTCAGTAGCAGAAACATAGTTTGTTTTCCATGTAAAGTAAATAATGCAGCTTAAATAACCACGACCACAAAACATCAGAGATGACAAGAGACTATATTCAACTCAAGTATGAGAGTTTTGGACAGCATCATAGAGAAGGATAACCTATTACTCGTTTTAATTATGATGTTTATAAGCAGAACCTATAATGGTGACCTATGAAAGTGTTCAAGTAGAACCCATTGTGTTTTGAGTTATTTTCTCAAACAAAAACATACTTTATAAAGTTCTAACGGCTCCAAAGTCCATGCTTGTGTACTCAATATCAAGTATTCAAACTGGGATAACATTAGCATTTCTAACCAGTTTGGACTTTGGAGCCCATGCCATAACATACACCAGGTTAAATACTTGAATAGATTGACTGTGTAATACTTAATGAGATTGTGCAGCAGGTTCAATATTTCAAGTTTACCTGATTTCTATCATTAATGAAATCTTTCATTATCCTCGACATAAAACTTAACAAAACCCTAGAATAAAAGCAGACCTATTTCATACAAATACTATTTTTGAATGAAAGTTTACTACCTTAGCGACGTTCCCCGATATAGCATCAAGATAAGAAATCTGGTGGATGATAATAGATTAGTGTGTCTCTTTGTATCTTTCTTCAACGCCAAGATATACATATAGATCCTCGGGAGGACCTCTGGTCATACTATAATGAATCATTTAAAAGACTGAATAAATCGCCGGGTTATATTTTTTTAAAAGACCTTTGAAAAGATTAAATTAGTATACATATTATAGTTATTAATCCCTAACAAAGCTAACAACAACATACCCTTTCAGACCAACATCACCTTCACCGGCAACTCTAAGGAAGCTTCCTTTGTTGACTCCTCGCACATATCACCAGAGCAGTTTCGACAATATTCAGATATGATCTCAGACCATTACGCTTTGGTGATACACATAAACCTTGCATAAATCGTGAACCAACAATCACAAGTCCAAGTCCAAGAGGGCATTTGACTCACATATATCTTTGAGGTAGCGCTTGAGCACATCTGCTCTAAGCACTTTATCTGCAATAACTATAATGGGTATGTTTGGCGAAAATAGATTGAGGTCTTGTTCTCGATCTGAGCTACATGAAGTAACCTTTATTTTCGTAGATTATGGAAGATTATTTTTTTATAATCTCTTATAAGTTATGTGTACAAACAAAGATTATTTTTAAGTAGCTTATTTTTGAAAAATAAGTATAATCTTTCCATAATCTTGTGTGCCAAACATAGCCATTAACCAACATAATAAAACCATAATTAAATCTTCATATCAAAATTTCAAGTTGTCATAAACAGAACAACAATTTTTTTGTGATATTAGTCTTACATAACAATTAAGCTTAATTAAACTAAAATTATATAATAACATAATCAAGTTCAAACAAAAACTATAAACTTATGCAAAACATAACAATTAACCTTAATTAAACTAAACTTATATAATAACACAATCAAGTTGAAATCAATAAACTATAAACTTATAATAACAATTAACCTTGAACTTCTAATAATATACAATAAGTTGTAGCAACGGGTTGTTGTTGTTATTAGTTAATAAGATTATTAGGTGGATCAATCAAGGATCGAATTGAAGAAAAGGATTGATATTAGGTTAATGTATGTGTTTTTCCACTGGTACTTGTGAGAATGGATATGTGGGTGTGTTTCTAATGGGTATTCCGGTTTTGAAAAAACATTTACATTTTAGGCCTCAAAATATCTAAAAATAACAATGAAACCCATGTGTATTTTTACCCAATTTTAATGTCTAAGCATAAAAACGATTTTTTAACAATTATTTGACAAATACAGAAAGATTTAAGGTTTTTTTAATAATTAAAAACCTTTTTAAAAATTCAAATTAAAAAAATTATTACTTAAAAAAGAATGAATTGATTTTTTTAAAATGAAAAATTCCCGGGGTTTTGTTTTAGATTTAAGATCATTTGAGGACAAAAGATTATTTACATACCATGATCAATCTCCACCCTCCATTTTTATTTGATCTAATGGATGATATAACAATTTAAAAACCCACTTTCATCATTTTTTTTATTAATATCTTTCAAATCGTTAATCGTTAAGTCAAAAAAATATATTTATGACGAGCATTTAATTATCTTTTATAGATAGGCACTTTGATATACTTTCGACAAAATTTTTTTTCGTATTTTCACGTTTTTTTTAAGTTTTTCGCTTTTTACGCATCGATTTTGCATTAAAAATCATATATGATAAAACACTAATTGAATATCATACGATATTAATGTAATAATGTAATATCATATATGATATATAATATCACATGTGATATTAGTGTAATATCACATATGATATTACATATCATATATGATTTAACACCAATATCACATGTGATATTCAATTTAGTGTTTTATCATATACGATTTTCTTCATGCAAATTTCAAAGAACGTAAAAACGAAAAAAATAACGAAAAAACGTGAAAAACGATTTTTTTTTCTTTTCGAAAGATATCAAAGTCTTGCTCATGTAAAGATAATTAAACGTCGTCGCGATAGATAAATATTTTCACTTAACGATTAACGGTTTAAGAGATATTTAAATTATAAAAATAGGTGAAATAATAAAACGCTTTAATCTCAAATTATCGATTTCTTTTTTAGATGGATGGTGGATATGAGTCCTTTAGTATGTGAGAAAAGTTTGGTATGTAAAATAACTCAACTCTTTGTTTTATTATATAAAAGATTAGCCTTTCAATAAAACACAGACAAATTTCCGTTTTCAAGAGTTAAAACTACCACACTCGCTAAAGTTAATTTGACTACAACAGGAATCCACTACCAGTGACCAGCCTAGGTATACCTCATGACCCGGAAGTTGGGTTAAGGGCATGCCATCTTGGATTACGGAAACAGTATATGTATCCAAAACCAAACCTAATCACCCGAACCAAACCTCCTTGGTGCAACATTTAGTTTGAATTGTTGTGGCTCAAGTCTATATAAATGCAGTAATAAAAGAGAACATGACAGCAGGTTCCATCGATGATATATAATAGGCACTCAAGAAAACAGCACAGACGGGAGAAATATAGCTCAAAGGTGAACATTTGATGACGAAACAAACGCAAGTCACATTAAAGTACAACAAGTTTAAGGATGATTCAGTACATAATACTAATGAAAAGAAGATAGAAGCATTGGATGGACGTGGAGAGATGATCGTCGTAAAATGGTTATGTGCAAGGCCTGCAAAAGTGTGAGACATTCAACACGTGCGTGAAAAGTTTAAAATTTAGATGGTGAAATATAAATATAGATATACATATACCTGTGATATCTGGTCTTAGCAAGGAGATTCAAGACCTGGGCGGCGAAGGTTCCGAAGTTGCTTAACACGTTGGTCGAGTAACCTAAGCTTTTTTTGGAAATCGCGGGATGGTGGTGGTGATGGTGGAGGTGGCAATGGGAGTGGTTGTGGTGGTGGTGCAGCCTTTGGCAAGTTTCGGGACTCGAGACGCTTTAAGAAAATCATTCATAAAAATTAGAAGAATTCAATCAATGTATGCATGAGAGAGCGAGAGAGATACATACAAGTTGATAATCCACGCTACATATGTACGTGTTTATTCGCCTAATCTGAGCAATCTCCTCAGGCGGTGATTTGTTGTAAACCGGCGTTCCACGCTCTAGTTGCATCCTCTTTCTCGTCTCGTCATCTATCTGAGGCCAATCCTCTGCATCAGTATCTTCTGCATCCGAACCATAAAAGAGTCTAAATAAGTCCATCTTCTCCTTGCTCTTGTTGTTGTTGGATTCCTTCACATTGTCACATTCAGATGACTAAAAGTAGAAAAATATATATATCTTTTAGTATCATATTAATCAAAAGTAGAAATTTCACAACTAATATATCTCACACTCGTACTAGGACTTGAACCCGCAACAATTTTATTCACAGGGTATTAATCAATTTGTTAGGTTATGAGATTTCAGATCTAAAATCTCTTACAATAAATTATTATCGTAAAAAACAAAACCCTAACTTTTATATAAAAATCTCAACAGTACATTTTATATAAAAAAAATTGTACCTTCATAACGATTTCTTTCACTTGTTCAGAAACGACCATCAACAAGTACGAGTCTTTATTCGCCATGTTTGTTGTTATAAAACTTATTAGGGTTGTTTTCGGATGTTGTTGTTTCAATATATGGTTGAGTTTGGGTTTCAATATATAGCAACGTTTTCTTATTTTCATTTTTTATTATTATATATTTTTTTTAAGTATATAACGGACAAAACTAACAATAAAAAAGAGTTATGGACAATAGACATGTTACTAAAAAGATATAGTTATATTACTTGTTTGAAGTCTCAAAAGGACACACAACATCTTCCAAGACTCAATATGGAGTCGAGGGGATGAATTTATCATATATGAAAAGCACGGTTTCACGAGGTGCTAAATAATGTGGTCTCATATGCTTAGCTAAGTAGACGTGTAGCGGGGCATCCCCAAAACAACGGTTAGCCACACTAGCCTTGACTGCAGGTTGATAATTGTCTGTTTGCTCATACCAGCACATATCCTGAATAACTTGAGATGTTTTATGTGCTAGATAGTTTTCGCGCCCAGGTTGGATCAAGTGGTTAACACCTTTGCCTCTGGAGACAGAGGTCAAGGGTTCGATCCTCACCCCTTGCAAGGCCGGAGGTCATTTTCTACATTTGGTAGAACCGGAAGCAGCCTCTCTACCTTAGGTAGGGGTATGACTGTCTACGTCTTAACCTCCCCCATACACTGTGGAAGACGGTATTTGGACCCATAACCCGTGGAATATGGTATTGGGAGTTACCTTTTTTTTTTTTTTTTTTTTTTTTTTTTTTTTTCGCGCCTAGCATATGAGATCATGTATATGTGCAAAGGGGAAAATATTAGAAATATCTTTAGAGCTGCCATGACAGATGAATGATCTCACAAGTATCCGGTGTTGTAAGGGCCCACATATAACTGGCCCATTTTCATCACAAACAAGACGATTATTTAAGAAAGTCATAGTCCTACACCAAGCATCGCCATCCAAAATAGCCTGTTTAAAATTCACCAAAGACAAATTATATCATCATTAGTCACTTGTTAAACAAAGTTTGAATGATGCATAACGCCGCATCATTTAAGATACTAATTATTATATTAAAAAATGATTACCTTTCCAAAACTCGACTCAACAATCGGATTTCCGTATCTGGCACCTAAGAAAAGGATATCTTTTGAATGACGATGCTTTCTGTAATCAAGGGTACAAGTAAAACCTAGAAAATTCACAAGCTTTAGCACACACGCTTGTTTAGCGAGGTTTTTAAACTCCTTACAATTGCATAAAGTTTGCAATGAAATTATAGATTTAAGCAATTCATGTAGCATTATGAAACAAAGTGATAATGATACGGACACGATTCAAGACCGAGAAATGTAAATCGTTTTCTCTATGGCGTAGGTCTAAAGCCTTACTGACGTCGTAATTATTTGTTGTTTTAAGTTAGTTTGAGTCAGGTGTTAGTTACGCCGTATATGGACTATAGCATATGCGGAGTAATAGGCTACGGTAAGTTTTATGTTTTTTGTTTTATTTGAATACGCCATGTCTCCATTACGCCGTATACGTGTCGAGTCAGTTTTCTTATTTTAAGTTTAAGATGGTTCTAGATGTAATTTAGGTACTTTCTCCCCAAGTTTGGTTTTTCTATAAATAGAGAGCTTGGGTTTATTGTTTAGTTTTCTTGGAAATCATTAATAAAATTGTGTTTAGAGTCTATACTCTCGTTTGGGTTTAATTCCCGCAAGGTGCGCCTTGGTTATTCACCATTGGATTAGAGTTTATCAAAATGTGCGTCAGTTGACATCAGAGCTTCTTAGTATCCTGGTGGTAATTGGTGTAGAAGGTTCTACGTCAATTAAACATCTAGACCTGAATTGTGTAGAAGATTCAAAAACCCATACTGTTGGTGGGGTATGGTCTGGAGAGTACATGGATCACTGTTTTACCAAATCCATGAAGAACTTGACAGGTGTTACACTATGCTAGAAGAACTACATTTCGTGATCGTAGGTGGGGCATTAATCCACAAGAATCGCGAGGGTAGCAATTATGGAGGTTCAAGAATTCGTCCAACCATAGGCAAATCTATTAACAATCGTAGGTGCAACCGATCTCCGTTCAACAATGGAAGAGTTAAAGAATGGGAGGAGAAAAAGAAGGATGATCAATTGCCTATAACCAAGATTTTTCGTTCGAGAATTCTAATCAATAACTCGGTATGTTCTTTTATTATTGATGGTTGTAGTATTAATAATTTGGTTTCAAGAAATTTGGTAGATTTCTTAAAATACCAATGGAGATTTATCCAACTGAAGGTTATCAAGTTTGTTGGGTTCCGTTAACTATTGGAAAAAATTATAAAAGGGAAGTACTTTGTATTGTGGATTATTTTGACGATTGCCATATTTTATTTGGAAAACCTTGGCATCGTGAGGTAAAGGGTAGATATGATCTTCAACAAAATCTTTACTTTTTCTCATGAGAAGGTAGGAGAATTGCTATGGTTTCATCTAAAGTAAAAACACAAATCCCAAAGCCCGAGGTTATGGTGCAAAAAAAACTTGAAGGAGGAAGTTGTTGAAGAGCATGTTGAGAAAATCCAAGAATCTAAAGTCACATCACAACATGAAGACACGATTTCAACTTTGGTGTTGGAAACGACAAAAGAAGTTTTAGTTTTAAAGAATTGTAAAGACAAAGTTTTGGGTTTTAAAGATGAAAATCGTGTTGACGTTTTGAAGATTGGTGAATTCAATCAAGACTTTGGTATGGGTCTTACTGAAAAGAAGACGGATAAAGTTAGGTACTTGAAGCATCCCAAAGTTTATAATTATTCGTCAAGCAAGTCTATTTACCCCAAGAGCTCGAAGATGATTTCTTTTTTGAATAAACTAATCGAAAATTGGGTTCGTGTGTTGACTTGTGGGAGTGTGGAAAACGAGTGAAGATTAAAGTCATCAATCAAGTGTTCAAGTAGTGGGGCCCACCTGCGATTTCTAGCCTGAATAGACAAGCAGGGTTTGGACTTGGATTCTATAAGATGCCCGATGTGCAATGATGATCTAGAAACTGCACAACATGTTTTTGTTGAGTGCTCGGTGGCAGATTACCTATGGAATATGATCTCAGTTTGGTGGGGCTTCAACAATTTCCCGTCCACGTTGGCTAATTTAATCAGTTGGAGTGATACAACCACCCTAAGTCCTGCCATGAAGACTTGTTTTGATGCGGTTGTTCAAACTACTTTTTGGGTCATTTGGAGATACAGGAATCGTGTTTGCTTCGACTTGAAACCTCCGAGAAAGGATACGTTAAGCGAAGAAATCAAACTATTATCTCACTCGTGGATTATGCATAGGATAAACACTCCGGTTCCCGGTTGGTTAGATTGGATAGTTAATCCTTATTCACTTGTAGCTTAACTGTATTTTCATTTTCTTTTTCCTTTCTTCCCTCTAGCTTCTTGCTAGAGTGTTAATAAAATTGCCGTTCAAAAAAAAAAAAGACAAGCAGGTGAGTCTTACTTATAGGTTTTGTAGCTGTATACTATTACACATGTGTGTTTATTTAGTCTAAACTGATAATTTTGATGCAGGTGCCAAAGAAAGTTGGGCTGGTATTTGGTCTACAGCACATCCCTCGTGGAGCAGAAATCCCAGGACAACCAGTTCCGGGAACCTATCAGCAGAGAAGTATATATTTACATTGCATCTTTATCATTACACTTGCACACATTACATGTTTTAATATCAACCCGATCTATAAATTGGTAAAAGTATGTTTTCAATGCATAGAATTAGGTGGAAATGAAATGGGTCGAAAGTTGCCCATTTCCATTTTCTTTGTTCTCAGGTTCTTCATTAAGTCAAAGTAAAATCTAACCCATCTTATACAAATTGTTAATTTGCAGGTATCAAGATCCACCTTTTTGCGAACAACGAACCTGATCCATCTCGTGTACGCACAACAGATGCAAGCCCTGCTGCTCTTAGAGGTTCAAGCTCAGATCAGAAACGACCCGTTTCTAGGGCTACTTCAAGCAGCAACCTAAAGAACTTTGAATTGTCCCTTAAGGGTATTGAAGGCATGCATCTTTAACATCATTGAGTTAAGTTGCAATATTGGAACATTGGCCAAATCTATAAATTTGTTACACTCAAATCATGTATACTCTATAAAGCACGTTAGTACTGTACAAGGATCGCTGTATTTGAATTGTAGAGTGCCCAAACCACTCTTCGCTACCATTATCGTCATAACGAGAATTTTCATGTTTTCTGAAATGATTTTTTATGGTTTTGTCGGGGTTGATGTATCATGTTGTGGATAATGTCCTACTTCGTAATATGATTAAACATTTCCTACAACTAGTCTTTTGTTGCGAGTGCCCCAAATTTGTCAAATCATCCCAAACGGCTCTAAATATAGTAAAAGATTGTGGTTTTGATCTTCTAGTTTAACCATAATGTATCTGAATCCAAATTTCGGCAGCTTTTGACAGGCAAAAACGATCTTACAAGAAAAGATACCAATCGTCTGACTGACTTGATAATGCGTGGGCTATAAGCATCACGTCAACACAAACAAGATGTAGATTAAATTTTTTTGACCCGTGTTCTGGTCTGGAATCACTTAGTATTTCTCACAACCTTGACTCGTTCACAGCTAGTCAACTGCTTGGAGTAGCTTTTCAGGTGAGGCAAAAACATTTATATAAGAAACGATACCACTCTTCAGAATCAGTTAAACATACACATGATGTTGATTCGAACTCAGATTCAATTACATAAACTCGGGTTATGAGATGAACCCGTATAAAACAGGAAACGTACTCTAACGTCCTATTTTTAGTGGCTAAACAAGTCTTTTGTTATTTTTAGTGGCTAAACAATTTCCGTTTTCAAGAGTTAAAACTACCACACTCGCTAAAGTTAATTTGACTACAACAGGAATCCACTACCTGTGACCAGCCTAGGTATACCTCATGACCCGGACGTTGGGATAAGGGCATGCCATCTTGGATTACGGAAACAGTATATGTATCCAAAACCAAACCTAAACACCCGAACCAAACCTCCTTGGTGTAACATTTAGTTTGAATTGTTGTGGCTCAAGTCTATATAAATGCAGTAATAAAAGAGAACATGACAGCAGGTTCCATCGATGATATATAATAGGCACTCAAGAAAACAGCACAGACGGGAGAAATATAGCTCAAAGGTAAACATTTGATGACGAAACAAACGCAAGTCACATTAAAGTACAACAAGTTTAAGGATGATTCAGTACATAATACTGTTGACAGTAATGAGTAGAGAGAAACACACAGTTCACACAGTGAAAATGATTCTCCTTATTACTTCAAAATGAAAGATACAAAGGTTTTATACAGCAGAAACAGATGGGAGGAAGGAGAAAAAGAATAACAGAAAAGTTACAAAACAAACCCTACACTATTTCAATGTTTCAATATGAGTCCTTCAACTATTAACCAACCCCTCTTTTACACTCCCCCTCAAGTTGAGAGGTGGAAGGACTGCAAGCTCCCAACTTGGACATTAATTTAGAATGCTGATCTGCTGGAAGAACTTTAGTAAACACATCAGCCAGCTGGTCTTTAGTGGAAACATGAGAAGGTAGGACTTCCCCATTCTTGACTTGATCCCTTACATAATGGCAATCCACTTCTATATGCTTTGTTCTGGCATGGAAGACCGGATTGGCAGCTATATATATGGCAGCTTGATTATCACATTTCAAATCTACAGACCAAGATCTTTGAGCCCCAAATCTTTCAACAATGTCACCATTAAGTAACTTCACAACATGTTAGGGCCATAGCTCGTATTCGACTTGAGTGATGATCTAGACACCACTTGTTGCTTCTTAGATTTCCATGAAATAGGTGATTGACCCAAAGAAATACAATAGCCGCAAGTGGACCTTCTGTCATAGGACAACTAGCCCAATCACTATCACAATAGGCGATCAAATGAACAATTTGAACCATTGGCTAATAATATACCTTGACTCGTGAATTCAACAAATATCTCATCAAATGTTTCACTTGCATATGCATCGATGTAGGATTTTGCATAAACCGCTCAACAACCGCATATAGCAAATATCGTCTTGTTATTGTGAGATATATGAGTTTGCCTATGTATCTTCTCAGATACTGGATCGGGTAAAGGAGTTCCCATGTCCGCTTGCAACTTGATATGAGAATCCATAGGCAACTTGTATGGTCTTGCATTAGTCAAACCAACTTCTTGAAGTAAATCAAGAGTGTACTTCTTTTGAGAGATGAAAATGCCTTGGTCACTTTTGCACACCTCCATCCTAAGAAATAATTCATCGACCCAAATCCTTCATGTGAAAATGAGTACTTAATTGTGTTTTAAGAGCTTGAATCGAGTGTTGCTAGAACCAAAGGTGATTAGAAGATCATCAACATAAACAAGGACTCGATGTAAAGGATTCAAGATCTGCCTTGATGAACAATGAGTAATCGACCTTAGATTGAGTATAGCCAAAGGACAACAATGTCAAGAGAGTTTGGCAAACCACTGCTCTAGTGCTTGTTTGAGGCCATACAAGGACTTCTTGAGTTTGCATACTAAACTTGAATCGGCAGGAACATTTTGCACACTCTCCCCTTTCCAATATACCCTGAGGCATTTGCATATACACTTCTTCAAAGAGATCACCATGGAGAAAGGCATTAGACACATCCATTTGACAAATTTCCCAACCTTTCATGGTCGCCATCGCAAGTAAAGCTCTAATACCACCATTTTGCCATCGGAGCAAAAGTTTCTTCATAGTCAACACCTTTTCTTTGCCTATTCCCATTCACTACAAGTCTAGCTTTCTTCTTGTCAAGTGTACCATCGACTTTGAGTTTGATTTTGTAGATCCAATGACGTGCAATAGCTTTCTTCCTTTAGGTAGAACAATACTTCCATGTATCATTCTCCTCTAATGCTCTTAGCTCCAAATTCATTGCATTACACCAATCTTCTTCTTTAACCGCTTCTTTGAAGTAAGTAGGTCTTGTCGAGCCACCAAAGCACATAGAAAAGCATGAAATTGAGACCAAGAGGAGTAATCGACACTTGATTAGCCTTTGGTTGATGAATTGGTGTTACATAATCTTTTAGCCGACTTGGAGCACTTGACACTCTAGTGGATCTTCCGATTCCCGCATCTTGAACACTAGTGGTTGGAATGAAAGATGGTGCGAGCAGTGAACAACATCGCAGATTCATGAACAACATCGCAGAATCATGAACAACATCGCAGATTCATGAACAACTTCAGTGATTCATGAACAACTTCAAGAGAATCATGAACAACTTCAAAGAAGAACAAAGGGCTCATGAACAGGTTGTGTTGTGGACACAAAATCTTCATACCACAATGGTGAAGAAATGGGTGCAGCACGAGGTTGAAGAACTTGCAACATACTTGTTTTAGAATAGGAAATATATGTTCATAGAAGACAACATCTCTTGACACAAACCTTGTATGATTCAAAAATTTGTAAGTTTGTACCCTTTTGATGTTGTGGATAACCCGTAAATAAACAAGGTACACCTCTGAATCAAATTTGTCGAGAACTCTAGAAGGATTACTAGCCATTGCTAAACAACCAAACACCCTTAGATGACTATACTGTGTTTAGATTGCAACAAAACTTCATAAGGTGTCTTAAATTTCAACACAAAGAAGTGGGAAATCATAATGAGATATGTTGCGGTGATAACACAACACCCTAATAATGTACAAGCAAATGAGCATGCAATCTTAGGGCTCTAGCTATCTCCAATATGTTTCTATGTTTCCTTTCTACCCTCCCATTTTGTCGAGGTCTATCAACACATGAAGTTTGATGCTCTATTCGGTGAGTCCATAAAATGGCCTATAGATCCTTTGAGAAATTCTAAGGCATTGTCCGATCTCACCACTTTTATATCTTTTTCAAACCGCTTCTTCACAAAAGTAACAAATGACTTGAAAGTGGCAAAGGCATCGACTTTCGACTAGTAAATATGTCCAAACAAATCTAGTACAATCATCAACTATAGTGAGAAAATACTTATGATTCCCTATGGTTGGAACTTTATAGGGTCCCCAAATGTCTATATGAATGAGTGAAATGGAACTTTGGAATGAGATTTACTAGCGAAATATGGAAGTTTTGTGAATTTTGCCATTGGACAAGTCAAACAAGAATTCTCATTAGAATGAGATACACTTTCGAGAATGTAGTAATATGTTTGAAAGTAGAATCAGAAATGTGACCAAGTCTATGATGCCACAAACCTGTAAGAATTATTGAAAACACTAAAAGCATAGTTTGTTGGAATGAGCAGTTTGAGAAAATGAAAATAGACTACAATCTTCAAGGCGGATACAACCATTGAAGAAAGTTGAGAATGAATTTGATCCAGAGGAAGATTGAGTAGATGATAGAGGCCGACTTGCTTTTACCCAAGCCCAACACCTTCACGGTTTTCAAGTCTGAATAACGTAATTTCTCATAAAATGTAACAAAGCAATGAGAATCTTTTGTTAGTTTAGAGACTGACAAAAGCTTGAATTTGAAGGAAGGAACTATGAGAACATTGTTTAGCTTAAGTCCATTTTGTAAAGCAACATTGCCTACTTTGGAAATGACTGAAGTATGTCCATTTGGCAAATTAATAACCTGTTTACACTTAAGAGCCTCAACATCATTCAAATCATTGCTATCTGGTGACATATGATCACTTGCCCCTGTATCAATTATCCATCCTTCTATAACCCCATTCACACAAGAAAAACAGTAAAGTGTACCTTCTCCAAAAGGATGTTCCAATGCATTGGTCTCATCAGTGGTCTGATTGAAATGAGGAATACTCTTCATTAGTTGCTCAAATTGCTTTGAAGTGAAGACCACATGACCACCAGTTTCAACCATTGCAGCTGTCTTTTTCACATAACCTGGACCAGCCTTCTGAGGAGCTTTACCTTTCTGTGACTGCTTATACTTGTAATGCCATGTAGGGTAACCAACTTTCTCCCAACATTTATCTGGTGGATGCCACTTGTAGCCACATATGTGACACTTCTCTTTGACCTCACCTTTGCTATAGAGGGTCAGATTCAACAATTGACCGTCCCGATCCAAATACTCCCTTTGAGACTCTTCTTGTCAAGCAAAGCACAAGCGCTTCAACACTTGGTAAAGGAGAGTTTAACAACAATCGACTCCTTTGATGAGAAAATTTTCCATCCAAACCATTCAAGAACTGAAACAATCTTTGCTCTTCTTTATGAGTACTCAAAGCGCTTAGAAAAAGAATTTACGGAGTAATATTGACTATTCTTGGCAATTCATTCATTGAATCCAATTCTTCCCAAACACACTTCATACTTGTATAGTACTCACTCACAGATCTTCCCGATTGCATAGTCTCATAAGTTTCTCTGCTCAACTTATACTTATGTGACCCATTCTTTGAGCAAATCTTTTCTCAAGTTGAATCCAAATTGCATAAGCGGTTCCAATGAACATAATAGACTTTGCAATTGATTCAGAATCGAGTTCATTAACCAACTAATCACCGATTATTACATGTATCCCATCGTTCTTGTAAATTCCATCATCTTGTGATCTTGGAACTGCTCCTCCGATGAAACCTAACTTTCTTTTGGTAGAAAGAGCAATTTCAACCGATCTTCTCCAAGAACGATAGTTTTGTGCTCCTAACAATTTTCATTCACCACAAGAGTACCAGGCCATCGGAAGGATGCAAATACAAATGGATTTTGGAACAAAAGAGATTGATTGTTTTGGCTAGTAGCATCGAGTTGAAGAAGATGATGCCGCCATTGTTAACTACGTTATGAAGCTTCAACAATCTTGAAAGAACCGTTATAACAACCAGATGATTCAACAAATTCGGTCTTGAATAAGACACTTGAATCGAATCACTTTACCAGAATGTAGATGAAAAATTGATAGTTATTGATGAAAGAATTGTGATGAGAATGATAGAAATGATGGAGAAATGATGATTTGATAATGATCGGAAAAAGTTAGTTACGGTGGTTTATGGTGATCGGAAAAGTTAGTTACGGTGGTTGTAACGGTTGTAATCGATCAAGAACTCATTCGAGCTCGATACCATGTTGATAGTAATGAGTGAGAAAACACCACATTCACACGGTGAAAATGATTCTCCTTATTACTTCAAAATGAAAGATACAAAGGTTTTATCTGACGAAAGGATGGGAGGAAGGAGAAAAGAATAATGAAAAGTTACAAAACAAACCCTACACTATTTCAATGTTTCAATATGAGTCCTTCAACTATTAACCAACCCCTCTTTTACAAATACTAATGAAAAAAAGATAGAAGCATTGGATGGACGTGGAGAGATGATCGTCGTAAAATGGTTATGTGCAAGGCCTGCAAAAGTGTGAGTGAGACATTCAACACGTGCGTGAAAAGTTTAAAATTTAGATGGTGAAATATAAATATATATATATACATATACCTGTGATATCTGGTCTTAGCAAGGAGATTCAAGACCTGGGCGGCGAAGGTTCCGAAGTTGCTTAACACGTTCGTCGAGTAACCTAAGCTTTTTTCGGAAATCGCGGGATGGTGGTGGTGGTGATGGTGGAGGTGGCAATGGGAGTGGTTGTGGTGGTGGTGGCTTTGGCAAGTTTCGGGACTCGAGACGCTTTAAGAAAATCATTCATAAAAATTAGAAGAATTTAATCAATGTATATATGAGAGAGAGAGCGAGAGAGAAATGTACATACAACTTGATAATGCACGCTACATATGTACGTGTTTATTCGCCTAATCTGAGCAATCTCCTCACGCGGTGATTTGTTGTAAATCGGCGTTCCACGCTCTGGTTGCATCCTCTTTCTCATCTCGTCATCTATCTGAGGCCAATCCTCTTCATCAGTAGTATCTTCTGCATCCGAACCATAAAAGAGTCTAAATAAGTCCATCTTCTCCTTGCTCTTGTTGTTGTTGGATTCCTTCACATTGTCACATTCAGATGACTAAAAGTAGAAAAATATATTAATCAAAAAGTAGAAATTTCACAACTAATATATCTCACACATGTACACTTGAACCCGCAACCATTTGGTTCACAATTAATTTGTTACAATAAATTATTATCCTAAAAATCAAAACCCTAATTTTTATATAAAAATCTCAATCATATATTTTATAAAAACAGAAGGAAAAAAAAAACTTAATTTGTACCTTCTTAACGATTTCTTTCACTTGTTCAGAAACGACCAACAACAGGTACGAGTCTTCCTCCGATGCCGCCATGTTTGTTGTTAGATTGATTGTGCTAGAAAAGTTATTAGGGTTGTTGTCGATGTATATTAGGGTTGTTGTCTGAACGTGAGGCCCAATATATGGTTAAGTTATAGCAACATTTTATTATTTTTTATTTTTATCATTTTTATGTATATAACGGACGGAACTAACAATAAAAAAAGGCAAATATTTTTAAAAAATATTATACTTGTCATAATTTATTTTTGTAGGTAGCGAACATATTTTTTTGTTTTGTGGGTATTTTTTTCAAATTCATCATTTTTAGAGTACTATGTGACATTTTTGCCATTTGGGAAAAAAAAAATTGTATTAGCTAAAAGAGGCAACAATGTCCAAAAATTTCGCAAAATACCCATAAAAAAAAAAGTACCCACAAAAGCAAAAAATTTTGTTCACTACCAAAAAAATCAAATGATGACATGTATGATACATTTTAAAAATATTTGCCCACAAAAAAAAAAAAAGT
This sequence comes from Chrysanthemum lavandulifolium, assembly GCA_022545495.1. Classification (NCBI taxonomy): domain Eukaryota; kingdom Viridiplantae; phylum Streptophyta; class Magnoliopsida; order Asterales; family Asteraceae; genus Chrysanthemum; species Chrysanthemum lavandulifolium. The sequence continues at coordinate 235,404,543 of CM040242.1, read as the reverse complement.
TATGAAAAATAGACATGTTACTAAAAAGATTTACTTATATTACTTGTTTGAAGTCTCAAAAGGACACACAACATCATCCAAGACTCAAAATTGAGTCGAGGGGATGAATATATCATATATGAAAAGCACGCTTTCACGAGGTGCTATATAATGTGGTCTCATATGCTTAGCCAAGTAGACGTGTAACGAAGCATCCCCAAAACAACGGTTAACTACACTAGTCTTGATTGCGGGTAGATAATAGCCTGTCTGCTCATAGCAGCACATATATATAACCAATAGCTTGAGGTGTACTATGTGCAAAATACTCTTCGGGTCCAGCATTTGAGATCATGTAAAGGGAAGATATCCTAGAAATGTCTTTAGAACTGCCATGACGGATGAATGATCTCACAAGTCTCCGGTGTTGTAAGGGCCCACATATAACTGACCCATTTTCATCACGAACAGGACGACTTTCTAAGAGAATCATAGTCCAACACCAGCTATCGCCATCCAAAATAGCCTGTTAAAAATTCAGCAAACACAATTAGATGATCATCATTAGTCATCACTTGTTAAACAAAGTTTGAATGATGCATAATGCCACATCATTTAAGATATTAATAATTATATTAAAAAACGGTTACCTTTCCGAATCTGGACTCAGCAATCGGATTTCCGTATCTGGCACCTAAGAAAAGGATATCTTTTGAATGACGATGCTTTCTGTAATCAAGGTTACTAGTAGAACCTAGAAAATTCACAAGCTTTAGCACACACGCTTGTTTAGCTAGCTTCTTAAACTCCTTGCAACGGCATAAAGTTTGCAATGACATGACAGATTTAAGCAATTCATGTAGCATTTTGAAACAAAGGTATAAGGAAAAACAGTAAGAAGTGATTTACGTTGCAGATATCCATGCAATGTTTCTGGCTCCATCAGTAGAGGCTGCTACAATGACCATGATTAAAGTCAACATGTCAACCGGCAAGCTCGTTATTTCCACCATCTTCTTTGCTTTCGGAAAGGCAATCATTTAATAAGAATGTCATTTAGTTACAAAGATTTGACGTAGCCTTTATTTAGTACCAAAAAAATCCCTTATAAATCCTCAGAAAATTTTGCAAATACTTAATGAAAAAGTAACTATTCAATCGAAAAACTAAAAGATTCTATATATTCAAGATAACGAGTAGAAGTGAAGCAATTATTTACATAGTATTCTTTTGCTTCTTTCAGTTGACCTCAATCCGAGATCTCAAAGCAAAAGCACAGAAAGCTTTTATATAAATCCTTCGGGTGTAAGATAGATATGAATATATATAGCCTCCAACGCTCCACCTATATCGTATAATCAGAGCAGTGATTAAATACACAAATTAATTCAATTCAGATTTCAACGAAATGACGTAACAGGACTTCAATACAACCAATTTCACAAAGAAACGCATATATCTGTATTATTTAATTCGTATATGTAGTAAAATGGAACTCATTAGAGGCATCCATATAAATGTAAATTTAGTCGGTGAGGTAGTATATCTATCCACTTTCCACGAAATGTATATGTTTTTAGTATGGTTCGATATCTTTTTTTGCAAGAAACCCATTATTTATGGGACACAACCATGAAACTTACCTTCTCAACTTCATGAATCGAAAAGGTTATACAAAAACTATGCAACTAATGCAATCATAATATCCATTAGTATATTCCTTTAATTTGCATTCAATTAGTGTTTCCTGTTCCTATTCGCCTTCTTGGTTTACTAGCAAAAAGAAGCATTGCTTTTACCCTCTTTGTTTGAAACTACAACTTACTAGCAAAAACATTCCTGCCAACGAACTTTGGGTGTATTGTAAGGACTCTTCGGACTGCTTCAACAGTGCGTGTCACCTTTGTTTCATTGATTAACATGTCTGTCTCGAGGTACATCTGTCCTCTAGCTGACAATTTGTGTGCATATATAAGTGGTAGCGCTGCATAAAAAAAAAAAAAAAAAAAAAACATAATTTATACGAGTCTTTTTTGCAACATGAAAACCTAAATAGATGCAACAAATTAAACAAAAGAGCGGTAAGTACCAGTTGAGGCCAAAAACTCACATACAACGTTTCTAAAATACAAACATGCAACTATGTTATAAGACGGAGAATTCCTTCATTCCATACATACAATCAACACTACAGAGTATACTCGGGAACCCATGATAAGTTTCGTGTTTTTCATATATACTCAAAATATCATTGGTGTGGGTTTTCTTAAATACTCCTCGGTGTGGGTCTTGAGCCCGTACGCCAATTGGCGCATAGTGAACGTGCATTTCATTATACGACTAATACTCATTTTTCCCATGACCACGACATTGGTCCGTGACTTTGAAGTCTTGTTACTCATGTTTTCAGTAAATCACTTGTCTCTTAGATTTAGTTTCTAAATACCTGCTTATTGTATATGCTTATATTGTCATACATACTATACTAGGTTGATTAATTTCCACCTTTGTCTTTCAATCACGCCATTACAACTAGTACTGATTTGTGTTTTAATTTATTCCTTTTGATTTTCTCCAATTCGCTTTGATTTAGAACTCATACACTTTCTTTTGTGTACTTTGCTTCCCTGTAATGGATTAGTAACGAAATAGAAGTACGTTGTATAGCCGGTTACATTAATCGGGAAAACTCGTAAAATATGAATCTTTAATATACTAAATGAATCTTTAATATTTGATGCATAGTCGAGAAAGGTTCGGGAAGTGCATGGCTAGAATGTGGTGGGAACAGAACCGGGCCAGGATACAACAACAATACCTATGAGTTTGAATATCTATGGCTATGTCTGGCGCGGAGCTTTTTGGAGTTTTTCGAAAGCAATGAGTGGTGAACAATAAGCTTTCTGATTTTTATTGTTCGTTTGGAAAATGAGCGGTGAGCTTTGCTATTTTTTAGAAATGCTCATTTTTCCAATGCTCACAGCTCACAACTGCAGCTCACTGGTCACAGCTCACAACTACAGCTCACTGTTACTTTTACCAAACACACCACCATATATCATGTTGTGCAAAACTTGTGTAGCCTTGAAGGCCATTTTGCAATTATATTGTGTTGTCATTTTAAGCATTTGTACATGTAACTTATTATAGGTATTTGATATCTAAATTTGGTAATTTAGTAGGTAATTGTTTGTTTTAAAGATAATGGCCTATAAACGTATCTTATTTGTCATTATATCCTTTTATATGTATCAATATTTTTTTTTTTTTTTTTTTTTTTTTCTTATTCTATGTATCCAATTTGTATTTTATGTTATTTCAGTGTATTTTGTGACTTTTTTACCCTTCAATAATTAACACTCCTATTACCCGGGAGGGGCAAAAAATCACAAAATACACACAAGTGGCGCAAAATGCAAGTTGGTTACATAGAATAGTAAGAAAGGTAATTCGATATATATAAAATGATTGAATAACAAGTAAGCACTACAAGAATTCAGGCAAATAGCCACGGGCAGAATTTGTGGGTAAAAGCCATATTTTGGTGGGTAACTGGGTAGTACCCACGAATTACCCATGATTCTATATAGATGGGTAAAACCTCCGAGGCTAATTGTTTGCCCACGACATTTTCGTATTGTGGGTAAGTTTACCCACGTCATTCTTGGTGGGTGATTGTTTTGCATTCATGGGTAAATTGTCTGTGGGATTTTTAACTCACCGAAAACACCCATAGATATACTCGTGGGTGTTGTGTGGGTAACATTTCCCACAAAATTATTCGTGTGTAAAAGTCAACTCCTCCACCGTAATCCTTTACTAGAATTAACCACGATATATAGTCGTGTAAAAAGCGTGGAAATTTTTCCTACGATAATCCGTGGAAAATTACCCACGCATATGACCGTATGTAAATGTCATGGGCAAACGTGATATCTTTGCCATGAATATTTTGTGGGTATATTCAGTAGCTAACTTACCCACTAATGTTTGTGAGTAAATCGTGGCTAAATATTTACGTCATATTTTGAATAATGCATGGGTAAATTTATGGGTAATTTATGATTATATTTTAATATTTAAAATGTGACAAATTTGTAGCATCTAATATAAAAACCACACATTTAACACAAATATTCTTGAAATACAAAGCACTCGATAATAAATAGATCCATCTTACATAAATATTAAGTCTCCTAATTAGCACAAACCATCATTCTCATGATGTCTCAAAACAAATAAAATAAACTGAAAAGAACAAACGATCATCATAAAGATGTCTCAAAGTATTTAATATAAAGATAAATCTGACTTATCAACTCACAATCATGCGGCTATCATGATCATCTTCCTCACTTCCACCTGCTCGGGAGTGACTAGTAGTGGGACCTGGACGGGCATCTCCTCCATCAGAACCTTCACCATCAGAATCACAATCTGGAATGGTTATATTGAAACGAGTGCAAACAATCTCAAGAGTCTTATTTAATTTGTTGATCGTTCTCTCCATTTTCTTAGACTTCTTCTCCCACCCGTCGTTTACCTTGGTAACTGCAGTTGTATTTCCAGAATCTACATCTTTAATATAATCAACTCTCTTTGACCCAGCACCATACAGGCTTCTTCCCTTTGCACCACCTGCTGCTTTAATGTAAAGTGCCGTTTCATCAACCTGACTTTCTGCAGAAGCTGGATTTTCCTCCCTTTCTTGCCTTAGACGCGACACGCTATCCTATAAGTGTGTAGATTTAATCATGAATAATGATAGAAATAAGAACATTATTGTATAATGAGGAAATCAGAACTTACATTGATTGTTTTTGACTTCTCATTAATAAATGTTTTCTTGTCATTGCCGCTGGTATGAGTATGCAAAAAAAGCTCAAATCCCGTAGGTGGACGCTTGTATATAGATTCCTATATCACATATGCATAAAAAAGAGATTAAATAATATTTAGATACATATTGCAATAACCTAATAGGGTCGGGTTAGGGTCTCAACTAGTTTGTTATCGGGTTATCGGGTCAACTCGATAAGATACATAACTCATTAGCAAATCTATAAATTTTGATCTTACTGCTCTCTTTTTTTATATTTAAACTAGAAGGCGAGGACTTGTGTTTTTTCGTATTTACTCATGTTGTATCTGCATAAGTTGCTTTTCTTAATTTTAGAATCTTGCCACAAAAAACATGGAAATAGTATCGCACATGGCCAAAAGGCAAGATACTGAAGATATCAACTTTGCTCAAATACAGTGAAGGAAACACTCCTACATGCTCATGTGCTATTAATAAAAGTGTACATTAATGTTAGGTCAACCTAAATGAGTTGTTTAAAAAATTACAAATATGTGTGAAGTTGTTACTGAGTTATTTAGATTATGCCAGAATATAAAATTAAGCAAATGGTTAAAAATAAAGGGGTTGGTGATTTTGTAGTTAACATGAGTCATGTAGTGTGGTATCATTATAAAAGAATCAATTAAAATGGTTTACTTACAATTGGGAGACTACTGCTCACGTAGCTAAGTTTTGAATTAACAAGTAACGCGATAGACCCGAACCCGATAGACCCGATTCCTTATAGGGTCGGGTTGCGGGTTAGTTTTTATTTTCTCAAAACCCGATAGACCCGACCCGATAACCCGAATGACACCCCTAACTTGATTGACTAATTGCAGACAAGACTCATCTTGCAGACACAACAATGACAGGCTGATATGCAGACAAAACAGTAAAGGAATGACAGACATCTCAGTCAAAACATTACAGAAGGTGTCCAAACACTGACCTTGACTGTCATAAACTAAGCGAAGGTGTTTCACAACCTGTCATAAACTTATATGCTACTATCACAACCTGTCATATACTGTCATAAACACTAATCTTAGACAACACTGATCTTGATCACAACCTGTCATAAACTTAGAGAAGGTGTTTCACACATGCACATGCCCATAAAACTATGATATAGCACTCTTAGGACCTTCAAAATTCCTAATATAATTAACAATCTACGCATCAGCTATGGAACAGTTCAAGTAATATCTAGTTGCACATGCAAGTAACTCGATACAATTATATGCTACTATTGTATGTTGAGCAAATTCCCGATGAATTCAATACTTATTAATATACTTACTAGATTTTTTGCATGCTCGCGAAATGAGATTGACCCTCCAGTATGAGTTGAGGAACCTTCTCCTTTTAGACGATTTTGTGTGTTTTTTTCTTGGATCTCCTTATACTTTGATGTTCCCCAATAAGATGTGAAATTTGTCCATGCGTTGTCACTCATGAATACAGGTTTCACCATTTTAACTCTTATGTCTCTAAAGAAATCAGTATAGCGTCCAGAAGCTTTTGCATCCCATGCTACCCTCACACTTGTCTCGGCTTCCGGATCCCATAAAAAATGTTTCTGTTATAAATTTAAATAATTAGCATTTATAAACAGAAATATAAATCTTAAAAACAATTAAAACATAAGCAATACCTTAAATTCTCCAAAATAAAAGTCTTTTGTAGATTGAGACACCTTTGTCCAAGTGTACCCGGTATCATCAATTCTTTCTTTGAATATCTTTGTAATCTCTCGTGAACACTCACTTGATTTGTCGAATCTGTTATAGTGATGAAAAATAGAATGAAGTAACAATAAAGAATTTGTGATGCGCAAATTATAAATTTATAGTACTTACAATCCATTCACAACTTGCACTTGCTTTCTTCCATTCGATGGATTATCTAAGTTCCCAATGATGTTTTCAGGGTTCGTTTGATCGGTATCGTCATTGATTGTTGAATTATTAGGGACATCATTTGATTGTCCTTCAGTGGCATGAGGCGTATTCTCTCCTGCTCCAAGCCTTTGCCTCGTTGAATTATTAGGGATATCATTTGATTGTCCTTGAGTGGCATGAGGCCTACTCTCTCGTGCTTCAAGCCTTTGCCTCGTTGAATTATTTGGGATATCGTTTGATTGTCCTTCAGTGGCATGAGGGCTACTCTCTCCTGCTACAAGCCTTTTCCTTCGTCTAGCCATGTCTACAAGGAGAAAGTTTTTAAGTATAAAGAAATGTGAGAAACTTCTGAAATTTCTAAGATAATGATATCCAAAATTAGACTTTAAAACAGACTTAAAACAATATATACATACTTTAAAGCAATAACCAGTCTACCAATAAGTAATATTGTTTGAATTTACTAGTTTGTACCAACCTAAAAGAAATACGTAACTAAAAAAATGCAGTAAGCAGATAAACTATTAACAGGACTGCCAATTTGCATACGTTTACGAGTTTTTGTTGAAGATGAAGGTAAAACGGCTAGTCTAGTAGTACCTAAAATAAGTTATATAGTGAAACTGTATCACAAGAACTACAAACTGCTTATCTACCTAAACTAAAACACACAGATAAGCAGTAAAAATAAGCCATCCGAAACTCCTTTACAGCCTCCAATGTAGCAAAGCAACTGTAATATGTAACATCTAAAGAAAAACTTCAATAAACAATTTATAGATCTGTAACATTACAGAAGGGTAATTTGCGACAGATTACAACCACTTATTCAACAGTAAATCACTTGCTAGCGTATCTTATAGATCCCTATCTAATCTACTAATGAATTATAACTAAACCACTCCATGCATGGTACGGTTTCCAGGTATGGGTGTCAGTAGGGTTGGGTTGACCCGACCCGAACCCGATAAGCACAACAACTATATTTTAAGTAAGCTATATACACAACAACAACTAAATAAGCCATGACAGTCAATTGAGAAGCAGGTCAGAATAATGTAAATATATTTGTTCATTTAATATCATGTAAACACAATCTTGCAGCTAGTATTTTAAATACCCTTAACCAACTAAGAAGCCGTCTTGTGTTTGGTGTTCTAGAACAATCGCCAACAGTTGTAAAAACGACATTCATAATCTACTACTAAATTTTTTCAAGGTGAGTGCTCTCTATCCCAAGATATAATGAAGCGACATATGTAGGTAGTAGCGTTGCTTAACACCACACCAATTATACTCATCATTAATGGACTTCAAACAGTCCAATTTGATTGGGCCTTGCCAAATCCTCCCCAGATTTAATCCCAAGCAGGTAGAGCATGCAAAACTGAACCGAATTTCTGAAACAATTTTCGGCTCAAAACTGAACCGACCCGACCATTAAACACCAAAACCACTTGTTACATAATTCAAAAGTTAAAAAACAAACACACGCCCATATAAACACCCTTTGCTTTTCTGGCAGATCCAAAAAAAATGTTCAGTTGACTAGAGTCACATTCCAAACCTATGACTCGTAATTGGCTAACCCAATTTGATCCGTAAATAACTTGATAGCCACAATCGAATATGTGGTTCATTTACCCACCCAATTGCAGTTATCAAAGCTAATTCAAAGAACCCTAGGTTTTTTACATGAAAGTGTAAAGTAAAAATAAACCTAATTAACTCTAATCATGCAATAGAACTCAATGAATCAAGCACCCTAACATTAAATTAAAAGGAAAATTAAAACTAATTACCACAAATTATGATCTAAAAGTGTATTGAATGTGTATTGAACATACCTTCTCCTAGTGCTTCCTGAAAGTGTATTGAAGCGAAACATAAACCTTATGTGGAAGGAGTGAGTACTGCTCCACGATCCCCACATATCTAGGGGCGCCAAATGATTTCACAGAATGGCGCCAATATCTTCACAAAAGTCTGTAACCGTATGTTCTTGTAGTGTGGAATCTTAAAATTTTGATGAATGACTAAACTTTAGTTTTATTATTCACTATATTCATTAGTATTTTTTTATAAAATATAGTTTAATGATAAGTAATTATAGGAGTATATATTATCATTATTATTTAAGGGTGTCAAAAATGCATAACCTAACTCGAACCCGATTGAGCCTACTCGGGCCAAGTTATTCAGGTTAATAATTTTATTTGACCTAAATTGACTCAAACCGATTAACATGGTTTCTAAATAAGGTTGGGTTTAGGTATGTTTTATTAGTCCCAACCTGAACTGACTCGAACCTGACCGAGTCAACCCGAGTAACACCTCTGACTATTATTACTATTATTGTTATTTACCTCTTCATCAATATTTTGTTATTATGAATTAGAATTAGTCACGCTAATCATATAATCGGTTCTATATAGGATGTTCAAAGAAAATGAATTAACTCGCAATCTGACCTATATTAAGCGGATTTATCAGGTTCGAGTCAATAAGGTTATTAGGGTACTTACTAACATAAAACAACAATTGTGTATAGATCTTTCTTCTTTCGCACGTTAGGGGTTGTCTCGTTAGGTCTTAAATAGCTTAACTTCAAGTTTCGTGTAAGCATAGACATTATAATAATCGATAAAAGTAAAGTTGTAAATTAAAGAAGCTATTTGTAAGATAATTGAACTTTTCCTGTGAAAAAGTCGACTTAAGCTCAACCTAAGCTCAACTCGAGCTTGACTTTTAACTCAAAGCTAATTAATTAGTAATTTTCTAGCTCAAGATTTGTTATCTTTAAAATTTCCTATAACTTTTGCATCCGCAACCGACCCTACAAGGAAACTTATTCATTCGGTTGGGTTTAGAAACAAAAATGAGTTGCATATTGATTTTATTCTTTTGCAAATGGGTTGTCTTGTTAGGTTTTAGTACACTTACCGATTAATCTACTTTTTTATAGCATAACCAAATCCAAAGTGTTATGTCTTGAATATCTTAACTTAAAGTTCCGTATAAGCATAGGCATAATAATATTTGATACTAGTAAAGTTTTAAATGAAGGAAATTATTTTTGGGATAATTGAACTCAGCTTGTGAAAAGGTCGACTTAAGCTCCACTTGAGCTCTATTTAAACGAGCTCAACCCGAGCATGGATTTTAACTCAAAGCTTAGTTAGTTTTCGAGCTCAATATTAACTTAAAGTTTGATTGATTTAACTTGCCCGATCTTGAGCTTCATACAAGTACCCATTATTATTATTATTACTGTATTATTTTATTATCAATGTCGTTTATTAATTAAATCTGCTATCTTTAAATTTTTCGATCACTTTTGTCCCATAATCGACCCTACAAGGAAATTTATTCGTTTGGTTGAGTTTAGGAACAAACAAGATTTGCATATCGATTTTCTTCTTTTGTAAATGGGTTGTCGCGTTAGGTTTTAATACACTTCTTGACTTATATACTCTTTTTTTTGTAGCATAACCAAATCCAAAACGTTATGTCTTGAATAGCTTAACTTCAAGTTTCGTATAAGCATAGGCATAAGTATTCGAGACAAGTAAAGTTGTAAATGAAAGAAGCTATTTGTGAGATTATTGAACTCAACTTGTGAAAAGGTCGACTTAAGGTCCACTTGAGCTCTAGTTATTCGAGCTCAACCCGAGCTTGAATTTTAACTCAAAGCTTATTTAGTTTCGAGTTCAAGATTAAATTAAAGCTTAATCGATTTAACTTTCCGAGCTCGAGCTTCATCTGACTACCCATTATTATTATTATTATGTTATCATTGTCGGTTATTAAATAAATATGCTTTCTTTAAAATTTTCGATCACTTTTGCACCATGAACCGACCCTACTAGGAAACTAATTCACCAGGTTGGGTTCACGAACAAACATGAGTTGCATAGCGATTTTCTTCTTTTACAAATGAGTTGTCTCGTTAGGATTTAATATACTTACCGATTAATCTATTTTTTATACAACATAACCCAAATCCTAAATGCTATGTCTTGAATAGCTTAACTTCAAGTTTCGTATTCACATATGCATAATAATATCCAATACAAGTAAAGTTGTAAATGAAAGAAGCTATTTGTGAGATAATTGAACTCAGCTTGTGAAAACGTCGAGTTAAGCTCCAATTGAGCTCTAGTTTATCCAAATAATGAAATAACACTTGCATAAAATATATCACAAGAGTAGTCATGCTCATTTATCTCGAAATACAATCGCTTAGATTCTAAAAGATGCAAAGCAATATGTATAAATAAAACATATAACTAAATGGTAGAAAACATAATTCAATCGGTGTCATCTCCTAAAGAAGCATCATCACTATCATCTGTATCAACATCATCAAGTGAATGTGTGTTGACTTCATCATCTTGGAAAGCCAAATTGTCACCAGGAAGATCAATAAATGATTTAGGTTTGGCTTTAGACACAACCCACCAATCAACTTTATCTCGCCGTAAGCTTGGATATGACGTATAATAGACTTGTGATGACTGACTAGCCAAAATAAAAGGTTCATATTTGCTAAATCTTCTTTTATGGTTAACATCGACTAGATTGTACCCTTTATGAACCTTCATCCCAACATTTGGCGTTGGATCAAACCAATCACATTTAAATAATACAACTCTTTTAATCGGGAGAGCCGGGTACTCTAATTGCACAATCTCTACTAAAATGCCGTAATAATCAGTTGACTCATCACTATAATTAGAACCCTTTAGGCAAACTCCACTGTTGTATGTTAATCTACCCGAACCATGTTCACTAGTGTGGAATTTGTACCCATTAACAAAATATACCGGATAAGTGACCACACTTCTCAAAGGCCCTGAAGCAACATCTTTGATAATTTGACTATCAACATTACCTGAATCACGTGCCTATAATTAATAGTGAAATTGAAGTTAATCTCGATTTACATATATAATTATAAGTTGTATCCATATGATTTGAAAAGGTAAAACACTTACATAGTCATTAAACCAATTTGCAAATTCACGCTCCAGCCTAGTGTCAACTTGCACATCAGTTAAATTTGGCTCATTTGTCTTTAATTCTTCAACAAATATCCTTGAGTATAAATTTTAAATTAATAACAACGACTTACTCAAAATTACATTTAAAAAAAAGATGTATGTATGATACTTACTTGACATATTGTTCAATCTCAGCACAATTCAGTAACACATAAGTTCTCGCAGCATTATACTCTTGATCACCTAAACGTCTTTTTTTTGATTGCCCAGATAATCGACCGGAACAATTGAATATAGATATACTTCCTTCATAAAGCTCCTCATCACCTCCATCATCATTTCGAGGCACTCTATTCATCTTTGTGTTTACATGAGGTTCAAAGTAATGTGAACAAAACATTGATGTTTCCTCAATTAAGTAGGCATTGGCAATTGAACTTTCAACCTTAGCTTTATTAGTCACTTTCTTCTTTAGTTTTCCCAAGAACCTACAATGTTGGAACATAGCTTTTGTTACAGTTATTATCGTAGATAAAAGGAAGCCATATATCCTAAAAGTATTCTAAATAATCAGAATAATAACAACGGGTAAGTAGTTTCCTAGACTAAAACAACGGGACAGCAAACATACTGATGGTGCAGGGTAACATCAGACCAATACCATTCGCTTCAAGCTCCAAGCAGCCCTAGCTAGGGATTTTTTTGATTTTTTTCCTTTTGAGACAAGTTAAAAGAGATAGTGAAGTTGCTATTTTTAATTTTTAATAATTTTTATAACAACTAAAATTACTTAAAAAGCTAAGAGAAAACTGACAAAAAATACTTTTTGGGACAGGACAGAAATGGTATGTAGATTTGGCAAAACTTGAAAACTCAAATGAGACTTGAATGTTTGAAAACTAAATTGACAAAGCTTTTGAAAACAGTTTTAACACTTAATAGACTCAGATTTCACTAACTACAATCATTAAAACATTACGACTCAGTTAAATCCAAACACTCCTTAATTCTGAATTGTATTTTAAAACTTAGAAACTTAACAAAACTGGACAGAAACTAAATTGAGTTGAACAATTGATCATAAAACTTTACCTTAGAACAATTTTAACTCAGAAATTACCAAAAATATTATATCACAATCAAAAATTTAATGTACCTTTCGAACGGGTACATCCATCGATATTGAACAGGCCCTCCAACCCTTGCTTCATAGGACAAATGAACAGGTAGGTGTTCCATTGAATCAAAGAAGCCAGGAGGAAATATTTTTTCTAACTTGCACAAAATAACAGGAATTTCTGCATCAAGTCTTATCAACTTGTCCACTTCAAGAGTAGTACATGTAAGATCTTTAAAAAACAAGCTCAACTCAGTTAAAGCTTTCCACACTGTCATTGGCAGCAATTCGCGAAACGCTATTGGGATCAATCGTTGCATGAACACGTGACAATCATGACTTTTCATTCCAAACATCTTGTACTTTTTCATATCGACACATCTTGCCATATTCGAAACATACCCATCAGGAAACTTGAGTTTTGCAACCCAATCACAAACAATCTTTTTCTCCTCTTTCCCTAAGCTATAACAAGCTTTTGGATATTTCCCGGTTGATTAATTTTCTCCAACTCCTTACGCTTGCAATAAATTCTTACATCCTCTCTTGCTTTAGCATTATCTTTAGTTTTTCCTTCAATATCCATTACCGTTTGAATCGTTCTCAAAACATTTTTCAATATGCATGACATCCAAGTTATGACGAATAAGATTAGTACTCCAATAAGGCAAATTCCAAAAGATGCTACGCTTTCTCCACCCACATGATTTGCTTATAGTAGCGTTAAATACCGCCCCTCCTATTTCTGTAACTTCCTTTAATTCAAATTCATCAATTTGTTCAATAACTTGCTCCCCTGTCAATGTCACTGGAGATTCTGATAGTTCAACCCTGTTCTTGATAAAGTCATTCTTATTTCGCCTAAAAGGATGATCATGCGGTAGAAACTGACGATGGCAATCAAACCATGAAACCTTTCCACCATTTTTTAAGCTAAAAGCTTTTGAGCTCTCCATACAATATGGACAAGCTTTCTTCCCGGCTGTACTCCACCCAGACAACATTCCATAGGCTGGAAAATCATTAATAGTCCACAAAAGTGCAGCTTTCATGGTAAAGTTGTGCTCCTTTGAAATGTCATAAGTTTTTACACCTTTCCAAAGAGTCGTCAATTCTTTTATTAAAGGTTGTAAGAAAACGTCTATTCTTTGCTTTGGATTCTTTGGACCGGGTACAATAATAGTTAAAAACATGTACAGATCTTTCATGCACATCCATGGAGGCAAGTTATATGGAGTTAAAATGACAGGCCAACAAGAATATTGCTTTCCTGATTGCCCAAAGGGTTGAAACCCATCTGTACATAACCCTAACCTTACGTTACGTGTCTCTGATGCAAATGGAGAATTTGCTTGATCAAAATGCTTCCATGCCTCGGCATCAGAGGGGTGAGACATGAAGCCATCCTCCTGAACATGCTCAGCATGCCACCTCATATGTTTGGCTGTGACATTGGGCGTACAACCTCTGTAGCCTAGGTATGAGAGGAAAGTAATGCATAAACCGATGTGGTATTTCAGTTTTCCTCTTTTCGAACCTGTCTTACTCTGTTTATATCGAGGGTGTTCACAAAATTTGCATATTAAACTTTCCTCATCTTCTTCACCCCAATACAACATACACCCATTAATGCAACAATCAATTTTCTCACATGGAAGACCTAAATCTGAAGCAAACTTCTTTGTCTCGTAAAAACTACCAACCAACTTACTATCAGGCGGTAACGCGTCTTTGAGAACTTGCATAACATCATCATAGATCTTCTCTGTCATACGAGACTCTGACTTGATGTTTAACATCCTTGCAACTAGTGACAACTGTGAGACTTTTGTACAGCCAGGCCATAATGGTTCATCAGCTTGATGAAGCAAGTCATATAACCTCTTAGTTTTCGGGTCTGGCGGCTCAGATACATTATCATGTGAGTTTGGATTGAATTCATGACCTGCTGCTTCTAAGATCATGTTACGATATGGATTTGGCCCGTCATTATCTCCATTAGATGAGGTGTTGCAATTTGATTGCCTAGAACTAGAGCCCACATCAGGTTCCCCATGAGAGGTCCACGATAATAGTTCTTAACAAACCCCTTTGATACAACATCCTCCTTAACCTGGTCCGGTAATTTATATGCACGATTCTTACAAAGGCGACATGGACACCTTATTTTATCATTATCCTTATCTGTTGTTGGTTGTTGGCAAGCATAATCCACAAATGATACAACCCGATCTATAAATGCAGGATTTAATTCCTTGCGTCCTTCTACAAATCTGCTATTATACATCCACTCCCGACCCGTTCTCATTTTAAAACTCTTTCCGTAGTTCGATGTCAAACCAAAATAGCTGTATGAAAAAAAGATACAAAATTAACAATACTATTTAACCAATTGTGTCAAACTTGCACATATATAATCAGATAAAAGTTGCTGGTTATCGTTATTTACAGCAACTTAAGTGATGCTATATATGTGTGATGGGTGCCTATATAATCAATGGGTCGCCATTGTGGCTAGTGGTCGTGGCAGATGCTCCAGAGAAGAGTAGTGCACCAAAGAAGGCTAGTGGTATGAGGAGAATGGGTTGAGAGTTTTGAGCCATTTTGATTTGTTCTTAGAGAACTAATGTGGAGGTTAAGTAACGTCTCTTTCGGTCTTAAGACAATCGTATTCACATTGCATGTACTTAATATCATTTGTAAGTTGTGATGAGTACAGCCATTGAATCACTATAAAAATCCATTAACAACGATTATTTAGTACTAATCATATTCACAGTAACAATAATTATCAACCTTGCAGATTATCAGTTTTATAATCTGTACTGTTAAAAATATGTTAATTGCTGATAACTTATAATTTTAGTATATCATTAGCTTATCGTGACTGAAAAGAAAGGCTAAGTATTTATGACCACCGTGTTCTATTGCATTCCCAACTAAAACCTACGTGAATTAAAGACGAGTAATTTTAATTGCAGGTAATGCTTATCTGGCTATTTGTGGATTGTGATATGCGAGCAACTTAACCTTTTGCATATGTACAAAAATTGGTGGGGTGTAATTATTACCCAAAAATCTCAATGACTTATTCTATTGGCGGACATGGTTCTATAATGTCTAGAAAAAATAGCTTATTTACATATTGGCCAAGATTACTTGTTAGACAGTGGAGCATCATGTCAGATATCATGTATAGATGTTTAAGTTTTTTCTCTCAAGCCACATAACATGGTCAGTAGTTGTTGATTATTACCAGCAATAGTGTTGTATTAGCATACCAGCTATAGTTCCTATCCTATAATTTTGTCATTTTTATTTTATAGTCTTTTAGCTTATGAACATATAAGAGTGGATTGCTATGAATTTCTTACCTTTGTTCTGAGTTTGCAGTTGCAACTGCGTGTATTATCATTTTATTTAGTAGAACAACAACGAGTTTTATTCTAATCAGTAACTAGAAAGTCGTTGCTAGGCGTTCTAATGAAATCAGCAGTTTAAAACAACATGCCTAGCTATTTAAAGTCTAAATTAATGAGTGACGAGTTGGTTGTCAATGGCGACACATAGGTTAAACGGTTGCTAAATGCATATCTTAATAAACTGAATTGTATATATTCCTTAGGTCATTGGTAATTTGGTATTCACATGTTATAAAAAGCTCTAAAATACTAATAACATATTTCAATTGAGTTCTCATGTGTCTTAGACTATATGACAAATGCATTCAGAAGAATTATCATTATCATCAAACACATAGCAAAGACCAACCCCCGCCCCAAAAAAAAGAAAGAAAGATATATATTCAAATCAAATTGCATTTAGATTATTAGAGGTTTACCTTTTCTAGAGTTTGTATTAGAACAAGGAGACACTAAAGGAGGGTGACTATGGGCAGAGAGGGGTTGAAGGAGCTGATTGATTGGAGTGGTGATTGTGGAAAGGGACTGCACCATTGCATATTGGAAGGAAGACCACAGTGGGTCAAATTATGTTTATACTTTCTTACTTTACTCTTTTTATATATATATTATTATAAGTATTATATCTCTTTACTTTACTTTAGTAAATAATAAATGTATTTTTTATATAAAAGGGGATAACATAAGCTAAAAACCAAAGCAGCACAACAACTGAACACAACCCACGAAACAGAGATGCAGGAGGTTATGGTTTCATTGATTCAGTCAAACAAAAAACCCGCCAAAATAAGAATTGGAGGCAACAGTTACCAAGTGGGTTTGATAAAAACTCAACTGTCATTTTTATTTGCTCACCAAAGTGAAACTGAGAGGAATCTTGCAACCCTAACTGAGGTACAAATTGGTCTCTAAGTTTCCATTTATTATCCATTGCTTCTTTTTATTTCATGTCTACATATGTGAAATTACATTCATGTTTACCAGCTTTAAAATTTGGGGATAAATTTTAATTACTCAAAACATATACAGCTTACCCCAGTTACATTTCGAATCATCAACTGTGATTTGGTGTAATTTAGGAGAATGTGATTCAGGAGAATTCTTTTGTAGTAATTTGAGCATATTTATGGTAATCCAATTACAAGTAAATGGAGGATATATACTTTCTCTTTTTGTTTACGGATATAAGATAAAGTATCTATTTCAGTTAGTTTGATAGTTTCATTTGTTACAGCTATTATGGCGCGTATAACCATTGGACGTGGAGGTAGAGGTGGACGTGTAGGTAGACGTGTCGATGAGTCAAATGCAGAATCATCTCATGGTAGGAGACGTTCAAACGTCACCAACCAAGTCCCACATGATCCATCAAAGAGGACAATGATCACTTTGGATGGCGGAAGGTATGCATATCTATACATCATACATTTATATGCTTCTTAAGTTATTTGGGTTCATTATGTTGCAATGTTTCCCATTGGTAGGTTTACCGCAACAACTATTCGTATGCTAATTTATATCCTCAAGAACATGTTTAATGGTTCTTGGACCAACTGGAATGAGGTTAACAGGTTTTGTGCGATGAATTATGGGCGCTTTTTAGGTGTGTACCCACGTTTGGTTCTTAGTAAATAAATCAAACTTGGTTAAAATGATATATATAACTTCATTGTTGTTGTATGCATAGGCTTATTTCCAATGGGAAGTTGTGGCTGATGTGTTGGTCCGTGAGGTGTGGGAGGATAGTATGAGGAACCTTTATCCTGGTCTCATGTCAAAGGCAAAAGATGAGTCGGTTAAGATGGCGCAACTAGCTGGAGTTGAGTTTGATGGTTCTGACTTTTCAGTTCTTAAGCCTTATAACCCAGGATGGATCGAATCAAGATATTGGAAAGACATGATTGATCGAGCATGGAACAAAAAGTCAAAATTGTGGAAGCACTGTGGAGGCTCAATTGCTATTACACAACTTAAGAGGAGACTTGTGAGATGCCTGATTTTTACATTTTCTTGAGGATTTTTATGTTCACGTCAAATAATTTATTTTGTATACTTTTTAAATAACATACTTACGGATTTGCAGGGAAAAGAACTTCACATCTCTCCAACTTCTGCCGAGCTTTTTGAACTCACAAACACGAAGAAAGGGTTAAGGAACAAAGGTTACGGGAGTTCATCAACTTAAAATCTTAGAGTACATTTCCTTTGGATCGTTAAGGTAACGAACCGTTGGTACATCATATGTTATGTTTGATGGGCTTTTCAACTTCTTTTTGTTCATGTTGACTTTTATTTTAGACTTTGTTTTTGCTGAAATTTTAAAATATCAGATTATGGATTTATTTTTTTATCTTTATCTAATTTGATTTGAATCTTATGTTATTTGGTTTAATGGTTTGGTACTACATTAGTCTTTTTGTTACACGCCTACTGGTACCTTAGCATCCTTACTGGTTTGATTTTTCATGTTATAAGTTCATGGAATATGCTTACTCTCAATGTGGGTGTTTGGTTTCTGACTTACTGCTGCAGCAAGGCGTTTGGTTGCTGCAGCAGGGCGTTTAGTACTGAGTCTGTCAAGTGTCAATGGCTACTGATAAAATATAAAAGCGTTTTAAGTTCATGGCTGTGGTTTTCATGTTCTAAGTTCATGGCTGAGTTTGTAGTGATATGATTTTCGTGTTATAAGTTCATGGCTACTGGTACTTGGTCATGTGAATGCCTACTGACTTTGTTTTTTATGTTGATGTCTTTTAATGTTTTATGTGAATGGCTACTAGTACTGTGTTTGCTATAATGATTTAATTAGTTATAAAACTCAAATCCAAACACCCCTATCATTATCCATAATAAACTTCTCTATCATAAAGATTCCACAGCATTGGCACATATGACCATGCTGATTTTTAGGTGTCAAATTAGAATCGGCAACATGTTTAATAGTGATAATTTTGGCTATGAGTTACTTTCTTTGTTTCATGGTTTTAGCATGTTAATTTCAAAGTCACAAGTTTGTAAGTTATTTAACATTATGTGTACACCTTGGACCTTCTGTATATATGCTATACCCTGAACATGCATATTATTTACGAAGACAATGATATTAACACTTAACCCTTTGAACATTCTTTTTCCACTTGATTAGGTGCATTTGTAGTATGATAATTTCTCTTCCACCTACGTACTTTGTGTTACTAGTATTATAACTTTGAAGTTTATAAAAAATACCTTTAAAGTTTAGAACTTAAAATTGATAATAATGAACAACTTTTAGCTTTTGAGGAAAAAAAATGAATTATAATTTTAATAAAAGCAAAACAACATCGAGATTAAAATTGTAGATAATGAGGTCGGTGTCAATACGATTTCATAAAGAGTTAAGTTCATTGATCTTTCTGTATGTAAAAGTGTGGCAAGTGCCTTTACTACAGTCTTTTTCAAAACTACATTAGATGCAGAAAAGAGCGGTGAATGTTTAAGATGATTATTCAATCCATAAGCATGAAGCATTACAATTCTTTAGACATAACATTTTACAACGACATCTTTGCGTCGGATAGTGTTCTCTTTTGTTGCATAGATACTAGAGGTCCCGAATTGGTTATAAATAGATCATGGCTTGTGTTATTTATCCCGACGGGTCAAATAAAGAATAGCGAAGGGGAATGGGTCAAATGTGTCAAGCAGTTAGAAAGTGTAAGCGATATTGTACTAGATTATTATTGTAACAATATATTTTGAAATATTAATTGAAATGATAGTAATTCATACAAGTTCAAAGATATGGACACAAAACATCACCGGGTCAACCTACACCGCCGTGCCTGTTTCAACCCATAGGAAAATTGACCCGCTTCAAATCAAACCCATTTTGCGCCACCACCCAATCCACAAGACTCGCTCATGTTGCCACGTATGCATAAAGTTTAGGAATAACTCTAACAGACTTTATTCTCCATTTGCAGCTCACGACATCTGTTTACAAGGTTTATGTTAGCCAAGGGGTGGAGCAAGAGGAAGCAAAGGGTCACGCCTTAGAGAATCTAGACATCGTTGAAAAACAGCTAACTGGAAAGAAATTCTTTAGTGGAGAAACATTTAGATTCTTATATCTTGTGTTTGGATGGATTGCGATTACCTTGGAATATTTGAAAAGCAATGGTGTAAAGCATTAGAGGAAAAAGGTTTCCACATATATCGGCATGGAAAGAAAAATTTTACGAAATCCCGATAATTAAGGCAAAGCGGCGGATCGAGAAAAGCTTATTACCAAGTTCCAGCTTATGCGCGAACATTTCATTTCCTTCTTTGCAGCCAAGTGAACCGTTTCTTAAAGGTTTAAAGGAACCTTGAAGCTGTCCGTACATCAATAATCAAGTGGTAATGAGAAATTACTCCTTTCTTGTTAGAGGTTCATTCACTTTTGTTGTTTTATATTCTTATTTGAAGGCTCCTATATTTCATACATATATAATGTATGCTAATTAACTAAATGAATGTGTTTATTTCATTTTGCAATTGCACTTTACAAGTTGAACATTTTATCATTTGGCTAGTTTGCAACAAATATGATCTTTAAATTTGTATCTTTTATTGTTTTATCATTTTAACTTTCATGCTTAAATAGTAAACACCTTAAAAATATATGATTCTTATATGGACTAGACTCGAAATGGAATCGAATGAACCCGACTGAGTTGACCCAACTCGACCACTAAATAGGGTCGGGTTTGGGTTTTACCCTAAACTCGAGTTGACCCGACCCAATTGAAGTGAACCCGACCAACCAGGCCGATTAACACCCCTACCCGACTAACACCTTACCTACAACTTATCCATAGGCAATTGCTCATTGCAAAATACCCACACAAACAATAATATGGGTAAAGTCATGGGTATATATTCACCGAAATTCCATGAACTACCCACCGATAAAAAGGATATTCGTATTTCGTGGGTAAATAACATTTACCCACTAAATTACCCACAAATATAGCCACAAGAATTCATGATGTGGGTAATATGTGGGAAATGTTTTGGCGCCAATTATTTTCCCACTAAATTTCCCTCAAATATATTTATGTGGCTATTTGTGTGGGTAAATCCATGGGAAATTCGAGGGAAAATAAAATCGACTTTGAAAGTCACTGATCGTGGGTAACGGGTGGGTATTAGGTGGGTAAATTCCCTCCAAAGGATGAGCGTGGGTATTTTTCGTGGGTATTCCATCAGATTCTTGTAGTGAAGATATTTATAGATTCATTATTCATTTTTTTATCTTTGAGTTGGGCCTTGGGCTTTCAATTGGCCTTATGAAGTTTGTGTTATTATTTAAAAATGTACAAAGATTAAATTGTAAGTTGTTAGATTACACTGTTTCTGTAATCTAGCGTTTCGATCATTTTGTTGTAAATTTGTTCTTTATACATTTGAAGGGTTTTTTTTTTAAACTGATTTCGGAATCATAACTAAGGAACAGTACTTAGTTCCTAAAAAAAACAATCTAAAGAATAGTACGCACGCAAAACTCAAAACAAAACATATCATTTTTCACCAACGCCTCGATCATATACACCCATGATGTCGTGGCTAATAAACTAATGTAGTTACTCGTATGTGACACATATCTTATGATATAATGCGACCCGACCGAATACAAGCATAACACACAGTAAATCACCAAATAAACACACAGTAAAATAATGGGATAATAACTTTAAAAAGAATCATACTTGTCCAAAAATACTCTTTTGGGTATCGAACAAATTTTTTTGCTTATATAGGTTGATGAGTGTCTAAATCTCATCATTTTGTACTATTTAAAGCGCAAAACATGTCGAAAACACTCGAAATGTATCAAAATGATTAAAATATCACAAAAAGTGTTTTATGTGTTTTAAATGCAAAATATCAAAATCGCGGTGAAAAATGCGTATCAAGTTTGCATAATTGGCGGTTTAGTCCCCAAGTTTCAAAAGTTGTCAAAAACAGTCCCTGGTAAAACCAAATAAAGAAAAATATCATTTTAAGTCCTTAAGGATTCTTAAGTTGTCAAAATTGGTCCTTGATATTGAAAATTACAAATTTGCAACTTAGGTCCCCGAACTTTCAAAAATGTCAAGTTTGGCCCCTGGAAATTGGAAAATAACAAGTTTGGTCCTTGAACTATGGAAACCTGTCACTTTTAGTCCCTTGGAACAACTTTGTGAAAATGGCAGCCTAGGTCCTTGTATTTTCAGAAATGGCAACATAGGTCCTTGATATTATTAAACCTAAACCCTTTTTGGACTTGTCACAAACTGTTTTGACCCCCTGCCTAAACCATATGACCCTTTCATTTTGAACCCTTGGTCAAAACAAGTCAAACCTCCCAAGTTACCCGCCCTCTTGCTTTTTATCCTCTTCCCCAACTTGTCTGCAAATCGAGCCACCATCACCTCACTTTTCACCTTATCCTCCCCTCATCATCACCTTACCCACTACAATAAATGCCACCCCTAGTGCTATATCGAGCCCAAATGTCAAACCAATTTTCCCGCCAAAACCAATCAAATGGCCATATTGCACTCAAGTGATCCGGTGGACATGGAATCAGTGGGAATCACTCGAGACACGTGAAGCTTATTTTCATATAAAAGAGGAAGAAGGAGCAAAGAGAAGGCGTAGTTAATTTTTATTTTTACATGTATGTCGTTTTTAAGTTTTATGTTTTAATTAAGTTCTGGTTTGTAATTTAAACCTTCCTTGTACTAAACTAAAGCAGTTAAGTCTATTATAATTCATTTTGAGTATCAATTTGAAGTTTATCTAAGTTTCATGTTTTTAAGATTTCTTTTATATATGCAATTTCAAATGAACTAAAACCCAAGCTTCAAATAGCTTTGTTCTCGGTTCTATAAACTTATAATAGCTTTTGTAAGCTTTGTAATCAAGTTCTAAGCAACTTTGGTAAAAGTCAACATAAGTCAACTGTGTGACTCAATTTGGTTCAAGCGGTTTGGAAATGGACATGGGGTTGCGAGATGGATGTGGGTTGGATTTGATATAGATTAGTGTAGTGTGGGTTCGGTTTGTCATTTTTGCAAGCCACTTTGTGGCTAAAGGACCTTTTGTAAGTGATTATTAAAGTTACATAGCATAGTCTGTTTTTGTAGTCATAAGTAGTTAAAACTTGTTTAATTAGTTGCATCTAGGGCAAGTAAACTCATTTGGGTCGATATCATGGGCTAGTTAAGTATTTAGTCTCATTAAATTTTCAAAGCAGTTGTTAAAAAGTGTTTGGCTTAGGCGCATAAAGCTGTACTAGAGGTTTAGTTAATGGTTGTCACTTGTTGTTTCATGCTTGTTAAGATCCTTTGAGCTCATTGCGGTCAATAAATTGAGCCTACATCTTGTCAAAGTCAAAATCGACTCAACTGTTTTCATATGCTTATCTGTTTAGAATTTGCAAAATCAAAATCTTGATTTGTGTTCATAACTCATAGGCATTGCTTGCGATAGTATCTCTTCATCATATAACATCAATATAATCTCACAAATTGGTCTCAAAGTTCAAATAAGTCAACTTTGCTGTTGCCTTTAAAAGTCAAAACTTGAAAAAACATGTTTTGAGCCAAGCTGAGTGATTTTCTTGGACTCATTCTTGGTTCAAATCAAGTAAAACTTTGGGTGTTAAAAGTTCAAGCTGGTCTCCTTGCTTTTTACCATTTTGTAGAATTTTGCAATTTTTTAAAAGCTTCAAATGGGCTTGTGGATTGGGTCTCAAATCCCACATGCACAAGCTCGGCGATCGAGTGTGCAGGTGATTTGCTAGTCTTGCAGGGGCTCACCTTAGCTCTTCATGGTCTGGTTTTGGTTTAAACATAGTCAACCAGGTCTTGTTTAGGTTCTAATCTTTTGTTTTAAGTTTTAGCTTATTTGGTAGTGCGTGGCTTATGCTCAAAAGTGGTGGGTCGAACTGTTTTCATCAATTAATTCTAATCACCAAATCTTGGCAAATGATGATTTAGAGGTTAAAATCAGTTAAGATTAGTTGCATTTAAGCACTTATAGTATATTAGAGTTTCTGTTTCAGTTTGGTGGTCTTTGGTTCTCACTTGCTTATTAAAAGTGCTTATTTATAAGCACTTGCAATATGATTGCATTTTCTTGTACACAAGCCAGTGTTTTTCTATTTTTCCTAGATTCAGTATATTATTTTAGAGTTTTCCTGAATTTTCATATTTTTTAGGTCATTTGCTATTTTCTTAATTAAAAGCAGTTTTAAGTCATTTTAAATAGCTTTTAATACAATTAATTGAGAAAAGTTCAAAAAATAATTTTCAATTTTCTTAAGTTTAGATAAATATAAAAAGCCAAAAAATAATTTTCCAGATTTTTCTTAGTTAAATTTGTATTTTAAGTAATTTAAGTAGTTTTAAATAGTTTTTAATTCATAAAAATCCAAAATAATCGGAAAAATATAAAAATAGTTTTGAAAATTCTCTTTTGTTATTTTAGATTTTCCAAGTCTTAATTTTATTTTCTAGGTTTATTTCCTATTTTCTTGTAATTTAGGTTATTATTTATTAGTTAAAAATAGTTTTAATTAATAATAATTAGATAATTAGTTATAAAATTAATTTTCTTTTCTATAAATTTTCTTTTATCATTAGGTTTGTAAAACATCATTTTCATATTTTTAGGGTTAATATTGTGTAAGTTTCACGTTTTCATTTTATGCGTAACGTAGTTTTAAATTAAGTTTTATAAAACATAAAAACAAAAACATCATTTTAAATATAGTGATAGCGTTTATTTAATATTTTTATCTTTTAGATTTTCTTTAATTTATATTTAAGCCGTTGTAATTTATACACTTTCTCGTAGTTATAATCAATCAAATCTGTGTATCTATTCAAATCTTCCGATCACTAAGCGTTTGACTATTCTCGCACGGCTCGTTGGGACATAACGACACAGGAAACATTATACTCTCACGGACTTCATTGCATTTTTTCGGTTGTTTTAAGTTTGTTACGATTAGCCATTCACAGTGGCTAGCTTGCGTGATTAAACTTGACGGTTTGGGAGCGAATCAAATTTTAAGCGCCATTGCTTGGGTGTGTCTAATTATCTCACGTTTAGCGATTAGTGATTTGAATAATCACTCCTTGTTCATACAATCTATCTATATCTATATATATCTTCTTATAAAAATCCAAAAACCAAAACGACCAAAACGTATAAAACACAAAAATATTTTCCTTTTGTTTCTATATATGTATCAAATATAAAAATACAAAAGATTTGTCGTTTTACGAGTTTAATAATAACAACATAAAAGATTACCACCGCATGACCAAGGCGTGTACTACCTAGCTGAAGTACGACCATAATAAGTTCCGAACCAAAGATTTAAAACTTGCCTTTGTGTCCTTGATAGTGGTGTACCTTTTCAAAAGCCACTCATCTTGTGATTATTGGTTTAAGTTCACATTGTTTTGCCTCGATATTGTTTTAATTGGATTTGTTGTTATATCTACTTGTCGAACCGAAAAACCCAAAAGATTCTTCTTACCCCATTTTCACCAATTTCATAATTCCTTTCCAACTCGAGATCTCTTAGAGTTAACTCTAGTGCATGCGCACTCGTTCTTCTAGATCATTGAGTCCTTTTCGTGATCTAGCGAAATTCCTAGACGACGTTCTCGTGAGCGTCTTTGCCCAAATAGTCGAACGAGATTCGTACTATTTCAAATAACAATATGGCGATTTAACGCACTATGGCGGAAATGCTCAAGCACCCACCGAGGGTTATGGAGATGCCATCATTCTACCGATAATCAACTCGGATCACTTGAATTGAAGACACATTTGATCACACTTGTGTCTACAAATCAATTCCACGGGTTTGATCGTGAAGATCCGTATCACACATCCGTTGGTTTAACAAGTTGACTTCAACTATCAATTTCAAGGATGTGCCACAAAAGTCATCAAGTTGATGCTATTTCCATTCTCACGAGGGCGGCCGGTTTGGTGGAAAAAGAACCCCTCGATCCATCGAAACTTGGGAGGAACTTGTTCAAAGTTTGTCAATCATTTCTTTCCTCCATCAAAGACGACTAATCTTAAAAATGAAATTTACGGATTTCGTCAAAATTTCGATGAAAACTTTGGAGAGGCATGGGAGAGATTCAAGGATCTCCTCGGAAATGCCCCATCATGAATTCACGAGCTTCAACAAGTTAATATCTTTTATAATGGGTTGAGCAGTAGCGATCAAGATTCTTTGAATCGTGGCGGTGGCAATATCTTGAATCATAAGCCTAAAGATGTGATTGAGATTTGCGAGCAAAAATCAAAGTTCCTATTTCTGCAACAAAGTCAATACTCCTAACCCTCCTGCTTCTTCATCCGGTAACTCTTACGAGTTAGCGACTCGATAACGCTCTAACGGATGCCATCCGTTGTATGATTAAGGATGTTAAGGAAATCAAAAGCGAAATTCATAAGCGGAACCAATCAAAGCCGTAAACAAGGTGTGTGAAACTTGTAGTGGTCCGCATGCGTATTATGATTGTCAAGCAACCGATGCTTCCTTTACCAAGCTCCGTAGCTTGGTAAACCACAATCGATACCGACCACAGGTGATCCTCATTACCCAGTGCATCTAGCGGTATGACACCACTGGTTTTCCTCACCGTGCGAGAACCATGGCAATCAAAATCGCTTTGTTCGAATCAAGGACAAAATTTCAATAACTCTCAAAATTTCAATCAAAAGCGGAACAATTTCAATCCAAATCGGCAAAGTTATCAACAACCTTCTCATGCTCCCCACCAAATGACTTCATGAAAATTCTTGAGTCAAGCATCGTTCAATGCAAACTCGGATCAATAACATGAGGGTTGAGCTAAAGAAGGAAATTGATACCACAATGTCTCGGCGAGACAAATGAGTTGAAGAATATGATGAGCGGTTTCATGAACATGAATATGAACCAAGCTTCATCATCTTACGGAGGACTCCCAAGCAATACAATTACTAATCCAAATGCCGAGTTGAAAGCCGTCACCACTCGTAGTGGTAAGGCGCACAATGGACCTTCGACTCCAATGCCTCCTCACGTGGCAATGAGTCGAGTTACCAAGGATACAACGGACAAGGTGCAATTCTCAAGCCCACGGCACCGCACGTCCCACCTTCGGTGGTCAAGCTTTAAGTCCGGAACCCGAGTTCGAAGACAAGTCCCGAGCCGAAATGACTTCCGTCCGGCTCAAAGTCTAGTCGACTTCCTTACCCATCAAGAATGAATGATGAGAAGCTCAAAGACAAAAACAAAGAGCAAATGGAAAAATTTTCCAAATCTTCAATGAGCTACACTTTGATATAAGCCGTTGATGCTCTCGTTCTAATGCCTAAATTTGCATCCACGCAAAGGCTTACTCACCAACAAAGATAAGCTATACGAGATGGCTAAAACTCCTCTCGATGAACAATGCTCGGGTCCTTCTCAAGAAGCTTCCCAAAAGCTTGAAGACCACTGGCGATTTCTAATCCCATGTGATTTCTTGGGGATGGTTCAATGCTCCGCCTTGGCGATCTTGGCGCTAGCATTAACCTCATGCCACTCTCGGTATGGAAGAAACTGCTCTTCCTAAACTTTCATCCACTTGTATGACACTCGAGCTAGCGGACCGTACCATAACTCGTCCGCTTGGGATAGCCGAGGATGTCGTGATGAAAGTGGGAAAGTTTCACTTTCCTCTTGACTTTGTTGTAGTAGACTTTGATGCGGATCCTAGAGTTCCCTCATCTTGGGAGAGCTTTCTTGAGAGCAGTCGTGCTCGATTGATGTGTTCTTTGAAGAGTTGACCATACGGGTTGACAACGAAGAGCTCGCGTTAAAAATCAGCGAACTCCAAGCCTCAGTACAAGCAGTGTTGCCACAATTGATCAAAGATCCGAAGATTCAATGCAACACTCTCAAATTTCACAGTTAAGAGGTTTTCAAAAGCGTCTTGAGCTCAAGCTTTGAAAATCAACCTTGGTTCAAACAAATGGTTTGAAAGTTGTACCGGGAAGTCAAGAGTATTCTTGATGATGATGATCTTGAATCGGAGACTTCGCCGGAGTGGTGGAAATTGCTAGCTCTAAGAGCACACCACTTGTCCCACCTCCGGAATCGGTTTGTCGCATCGAGTTTGTTAACTACGTGGATGAAACCAAACTCTCTTGGTTTCATCTGAATTGGATGATGATATTTGTGATCCAATGGGAGACATCCTTCCCATTGATGAATTGCTCAAAATGATCCATCATCTTCTAGTCTTATTCCGACTCTTCCATCCCTTCCTCACTCGATGAGGAAGATGACAACTTTGGAATGAAGTCGATGCCTTTCTTAGTGATGAGTCGATTCCAGCGAGATCGATAATACTACTTTGATCAGGAGGGACATCTTTTTTAGAAAATCATTGATTGAAGAACCGTTTCCCACCCTCCTCCCGGACATCTTATTGACAATCACCATATAAGCTTCAAGTTTAAGCTTAAAATGTCAAGAATGGTGATTTGCTTCTTTACGATGAGGAATGGACTTGCATTCTCATGTGCGTCTTTATTCCATTATTCACGGATGGTGTGGTTGCTCTTTCCTTTTCTCTTTCGGGAATGAGGACACCATCTTTGACCCGTATCATCCTTATAGTTTCTACTATTAACAATCTGCGGTTGTGTCTCGTCGGTGTGGAACTTTCGATGTTCATATGTTTGTTAACACTGTGAGCGAAAGTCCGATTGATATTGGTTTTCCACGTCACTTTCCCATGAACAAATGAATTGAATTCGAGTCAAGCTAGCGACTCTGTAATCAAAAACAATAGCATGCCATATGGGTTGTCACCCGTATTTACGAAATTGTCTGAAGTTTATTACGGTTAGCCATTCACAAGTGTCTAGCTTGTGTGACAAAACTTGACGGTTTAGCTTCTTCTTTCTACTTTCTACCACCTAGTGTGGGGAGTTGCCCACATGTTGTATATATATAAAGTTTCAAAAAAAAAAAAAAAAAAAAAAAAAAAATCCTTGCTAAAATAATGGCGTAGTATTTCCCTTTTCGTTCTATGTTTCGGCATAACGCGGTACTTTGAATATTGAGGCAATATTCAATTCTAGTGTGGGGGAATTCTCACGAATTTTATCATGTAATTATACCACAATTCCCCGTTTT
Organism: Chrysanthemum lavandulifolium; assembly: GCA_022545495.1. NCBI lineage: Eukaryota > Viridiplantae > Streptophyta > Magnoliopsida > Asterales > Asteraceae > Chrysanthemum > Chrysanthemum lavandulifolium. The sequence continues at coordinate 235,375,059 of CM040242.1, read as the reverse complement.
GGCCAAATTTTTTTTGGAGTAAGTGTTTTGCACTTACTCGACTTATAGTTATCGATCCGCTTGTCTAATAAACAAAAGGATTGGCTAATCCGAGCAAGCGGCTCTTGGTAAAGATATCTCAAATCCGTTGACGACTTGCAATTTGCCCAAAATTGTATGGTATTGATTCGCGTATCCTTAAAAGTGAAGAGTTGGCTAGCCCGCAAGTTTATGGCTTGTGGTAAAGGCGATTGGAAAACCATAATTGGTAATCACTCACCAAAGATAATATTGATAATTTATCTAAGAGTTGGCTAGTCGAGCAAGCGGCTTACGGTAAAGACAAATCAAATCCGTTGAAAGCGATGATTTGCTCAAAATCATTTGGTTATCGGTGTACCAAGGTTCTTACTTGAGCGAAACATTTGGCTACTCCGAGTAATGGCTTTTGGAAAGAGATTCAAATCCATTAATTTTTCTTAAAACATTGCTAGGGACTAGCAATATCTTAGTGTGGGGATTGATGAGTGTCAAATAATCATCGTTTTGTACCATTTAAGCTGCAAAACATCGAAAACACTCGAGAATGTATCAAAATGATTAAAATATCACAAAAAGTGTTTTATGTGTTTTAAATGCAAAAATATCAAAATCGGTGAAAAGCGTATCAAGTTTGCATAATTGGCGGTTTTAGTCCCCAGTTTCAAAAGTTGTCAAAAGCAGTCCACAGTAAAACCGTATAAAGAAAATATCATTTTAAGTCCTTAGGTTCTTAAGTTGTCAAAATTTTCCTTGAAATTGAAAATTACAAATTTGCAACTTAGGTCCCGAACTTTCAAAATGTCAAGTTTGGCCCTGAAATTGGAAAATAACAAGTTTGGTCCTTGAACTATGAAACTGTCACTTTTAGTCCCTTGGAACAACTTTGTGAAAATGGCGGCCTAGGTCCTTGTATTTTCGAAATGGCAACATAGGTCCTTGATATTATTAAACCTAAACCACTTTTGGACTTGTCGATGGCTGTTTTGACCCTGCCTAAACCAGTGACCCTTTCATTTTGAACCCTTGGTCAAAACAAGTCAAACCTCCCAAGTTACCGCCCCACTGTTTATCCTCTTCCCCAACTTGCCTGCAAATCGAGCCACCATCGCTCACCTTTTCACTTATCCTCCCCTCATCATCACCTTACCCACTACAATAAATGCCACCCCTAGTGCTATATCGAGCCCAAGCTGTCAAACCAATTTTCCCGCCAAACCAATCAAATGGCCATATTGCACTCAGTGATCCGATGGACATGGAATCAGTGGGAATCACTCGAGACACGTGGAAAGCTTATTTTCATATAAAAGAGGAAGAAGGAGCAAAGAAAGGCGTTAGTTAATTTTATTTTTACATGTATGTCGTTTTTAAGTTTTATGTTTGAATTAAGTTACGGTTTGTAATTTAAACCTTCCTTGTACTAAACTAAAATTTTTAAGTCTATTATAATTCATTTTGAGTATCAATTTGAAGTTTATCTAAGTTTCATGTTTTTAAGATTTCTTTTATATATGCAATTTCAAATTAACTAAAACCCGAGCTTGAAATAGCTTTGTTCTCGGTTTCTATAAACTTATAAACATAATAGCTTTTGTAAGCACAGTAATCAAGTTCTAAGCAACTTTGGTAAAAGTCAACATAAGTCAATATGCGACTCAATTTGGTTCAAGCGGTTTGGAAATGGACATGGGGTTGCGAGAGATGGATGTGGGTTGGATTTGATATAGATTAGTGTAGTGTGGGTTGGTTTGTCGTTTGCAAGCCACGTGGCTAAAGGACCTTTTGTAAGTGATTATTAAAGTTACATAGCATAGTCTGTTTTTGTAGTCATAAGTAGTTAAAACTTGTTTAATTAGTTGCATCTAGGGAAAGTAAACTCATTTGGGTCGATATCATGGGCTAGTTAAGTATTTAGTCTCATTAAATTTTCAAAGCAGTTATTAAAAAGTGTTTGGCTTAGTGCATAAAGCTGTACTAGAGGTTTAGTTAATGGTTGTCACTTGTTGTTTCATGCTTGTTAAGATCCTTTGAGCTCATTGCGATCAATAAATTGAGCCTACATCTTGTCAAAGTCAAAATCGACTCAAGCTGTTTTCATATGCTTATCTGTTTAGAATTTGCAAAATCAAAATCTTGATTTGTGTTCATAACTCATAGGCATTGCTTGCGTAGTATCTCTTCATCATATAACATCAATATAATCTCACAAATTGGTCTCAAAGTTCAAATAAGTCAACTTTGCACAAGCGCCTTTAAAAGTCAAAACTTGAAAAACATGTTTTGAGCCAAACTGGAGTGATTTTCTTGGACTCATTCTTGGTTCAAATCAAGTAAAACTTTGGGTGTTAAAAGTTCAACTGGTCTCCTTGCTTTTTACCATTTTGTATAATTTTGCAATTTTTAAAAGCTTCAAATGGGCTTGTGGATTGGGTCTCAAATCCCACAAGCAAGGCTCGGCGTGACCGAGTGTGCATGTGTGATTTGCTAGTCTTGCAGGGCTCACCTTAGCTCTTCATGGTGCGGTTTTGGTTTAAACATAGTCAACCAGGTCTTGTTTAGGTTCTAATCTTTTGTTTTAAGTTTTAGCTTATTTGGTGTGCTTGCTTAAGCTCAAAAGTGGTGGGTCGAACTGTTTTCATCAACAATTCTAATCACCAAATCTTGGCAAATGATGATTTAGAGGTTAAAATCAGTTAAGATTAGTTGCATTTAAGCACTTATAGTATATTAGAGTTTCTGTTTCAGTTTGGTGGTCTTTGGTTCTCACTTGCTTATTAAAAGTGCTTATTTATAAGCACTTGCAATAGCAGTTGCATTTTCTTGTACACAAGCCCATGTTTTTCTATTTTTCCTAGATTCAGTATATTATTTTAGAGTTTTCCTGAATTTTTCACATTTTTTTAGGTCTGTTAGCTATTTTTCTTAATTAAAAACAGTTTTTAAGTCATTTTAAATAGCTTTTAATACAATTAATTCAGAAAAAGTTCAAAAAATAATTTTCAATTTTCTTAAGTTTAGATAAATATAAAAAGCCAAAAAGTATTTTCCAGATTTTCTTAGTTAAATTTGTATTTTTAAGTAATTTAAGTAGTTTTAAATAGTTTTAATTCATAAAAATCCAAAATAATCGAGAAAAATATAAAAATAGTTTTGAAAATTCTCTTTGTTATTTTAGATTTTTCCAAGTCTTAATTTTATTTTTCTAGGTTCATTTCCTATTTTCTTGTAATTTAGGTTATTATTTATTAGTTAAAAATAGTTTTTAATTAATAATAATTAGATAATTAGTTATAAAATTAATTTTCTTTTTCTATAAATTTTCTTTTATCATTAGGTTTGTAAAAACATCATTTTCATATTTTTAGGGTTAATATTGTGTAAGTTTCACGTTTTCATTTGTACGTAACGTAGTTTTAAATTAAGTTTTATAAAAACATAAAAAACAAAAACATCATTTTAAATATAGTGATAGCGTTTATTTAATATTTTTATCTTTTTAGATTTTCTGTAATTTGTATTTAAGCCGTTGTAATTTATACACTTTCTCTGTAGTTATAATCAATCAAATCTACATGTATCTATTCAAATCTTACCGATCACTAAGCGTTTGACTATTCTCATACGGCTCGTTGGGACATAACGACCTGGGGAAACATTATACTCTCCTGGACTTCATTGCATTTGTTTCCAGACTGTTTTAAGTTTGTTAAAGTTAGTCATTCACAAGTGGCTAGCTTGCGTGATTAAACTTGACGGTTTGGAGCGAATCATAGGTACTGAATTTTTAATTTCGGACTATTTGAAGTACTTTGACATTTTTGCCCCTCAAATTATTAAAAATCCAGGGGCAAAAATGTCACAAAAATACCTCACAAAGTTCAAAATTAAAAGTTTAGTACCTCAAAAAATCCAAAATTGAAAGTTCAGTTATTTTTGGATAAGTTAGATGATTTTAAAGTTATTATCCCTAAAATAATACAAACCTGATAGTGCCAAATTTTAAAAGCAACCGCCCCCCTCCTGCTTTACTATAAAGTAGTTTGACCTTTTTTTGTTAATCAAGTTATTCTTTTACACAAAATTTGCAAGTTTTTGTAAAATGGGTTAACACTTTATCTATAAAGTGGCTATTCTATATACTTTTTTGAGAAACTTTTTTTTTTAATATATTTTTTGTAAGTACTGAAATTTACGTATAGAGAAATCACATGTGATTTGCAATTTTAAAATCACATGTGATTTATGAAATCACATGTTATTTGTGAAATCACACGTGATTCCTAACATACAATCACATATGAATTTTCAAGACACAAATTTTAACACAAAAACAAAACTCGAAAAAAAGGTTCGTCGAAAGTATATCGAAATGCCTATCTACTGAAAGTTAAAAAAAATTCTCGTCTTGATGATATATTTTTCGTTGCTTAACGATTTACTGTTTACAAAATATTTTATTTATAATAAAAGATAAAAAATATATATTTTTTTAATTAATTTTGATAAGATTAATGGCTATAATCAGAGGCGAAGGCAATAGGGTGGCAGGCCGGTGCTCAGCCACCCCTAACCGGACCAACTTCTCCTGCTTATAAGTTTAATTTCAAGCCATGTTTCATCAAGTTTTTTATTTGGCACCTGCTGTGATCGGACCTTTATGATGAAGAATGGATGTATGTGATGAAGAAGATGACTTTTAGATTAGTTAAAACATTTTTTATTGGGATGGGTGAGATAGAAAAAGACAAATGGGTGGAGTAGTTAATAGTTTTAAGAGTAAACTCCAAAATACATCCCTGTGGTTTACCCCGTTTCGCACCATACATCCCTCTCGCAAATGTTTCAACAGATACATCACTCCGTTAGTAAAAGTTAACCTATATACATCCCTCAGTTAAAATAAGGACTAACGGTGCAAATTATTTCTCCGTTATCTCCTAACGAGATAGATAATGTTTACACCGTTAGTGGTACTTGCACCGTTAGTCATTTTTTATGTTTTCTTCCGTTTTTTTATGTTTTCGCCTGTTTTTTTACGTTTTCGTATGTTTTTCTTCGTTTTCGTATGTTTTACGTTTTCGTCTGTTTTTTTTTTACGTTTTCGTCCTTTTTTACGTTTTTGTCCATTTTACGTTTTCGTCCGTTATTTTGAATTTTCGGTTAAAATCTCGCGAGTCTTGATGTAAAACATCATTCGGACAACTTCGTGTTTTACACTTTTGATGATTCGGAGCGAAATGGGTCAAAATCGTTATTTAAAATCGATACACAAACATTTTATCCATTTTCATACGTTTTATCCATATCATACATTTTATCCGTTTCATACATATTATATGTATAAAATGAATGAAACGGATAAAAGCATAAGAAAAGCAGACGGCAACGAGAATAATAGCGAAAACCAATAAAAGTGTGAAAATGGATAAAAACTTATGAAAACTTGAAAAAGGACGAAACGTAAAAATCTGACGAAAACATAAAAAAAAACAGAGAAAACGTAAAAACAAGCGGCGTTTAAAATGGATAAAGACTTAAAAATGGACGAAAACGTAAAAAGCGGTAGAAAGCGTAAACAAGCGGACGGCGTAAAAATGGAAAAGAACATAAAAAGCGAAGTAAGCGTAAAAAGGACTAGCGGTGCAAATGCCGTTAACCCGGAGGATTAACGGTGTAAACATTATCTATCTCGTTAGGAGATAACGGAGAAATAATTTGCACGTTAGTCCTTATTTTAACCGAGGATGTATATAGGTTAACTTTTACTAACGGATGATGTATCATGAAAATTTTGCAAGAGGGATGTATGGTGCGAAACGGGGTAAACCACAGGGATGTTAAGGTAGTTTTGTTTTCAGATATATATTTGAAACGTTTCATTTTCATATCTTGTTTTTTTTCTTTCTTAAAAGAAACATTTAATTCGTATTCATGATTTAATAAAACGAATTTGCGACTCTGTTTACTTTCAAATATTATATAAAAATACACCAATGTAAAAATGACCTTACACGAAAAAATATATTAGTCGGTTAACTATTTGTTGTTTTGGCTCGACTAAATAGATGAACCACCTTATATATATGGCTGAGTCCGCCAATGTCCGACAACTGCTTCAAGTTTTGTAAACTTTGAAAAAGATAAAACATACTTCTAATCATACAAACATGTTTATCGGTTCGATCATTGCTTCGCGAAGAAAAACATTAAAAGTACGTTATTACTATCTCAAAATATCCGAGCCCCCCCTAATAAAAATTCCTGGCTCCGCCCCTGGCTATAATTGGTTCATTTGATCTATGAAAAATATGTGATCTATATTGATCTCAACTCTAATGGCAACTATGTTATTTAAATGTGTTAGAAACGATGTGCAAATATTAAATTATAAGTTTTTATTATCACAAAGGCTGAATTATATCTTTATAAAAGTACCAAATACAAGGATTATTTTATTTTAGTTATAAACTCAAAAAATGGAGTAAAATTTTCCTTTCATAAACCCATTTTCCATCTTTAGCCCTAACAAAATTTCCTAATAATGTAACCAAAATTGATTTTTTTCTTTTTGTAATATTCTTGCTACCTATTCACAGTTTGAATAAATCTCGTGGATACTCCATAACAAATTAGCCCATCACACTCGTAGTAAGGTACTGAACAAACTCCATGAGCCATTGCAACAGATATTCCCATTGTCCTTCTACCCTTATTACTTGTCAAAGTCTTGAGTATATGCTTGCACATGCTATCACTTTCACGCACATCTGTTACCCATAAATAGGACGCTATTGAGGGAGATCCAACAAATATGTATTGGAGTACCGGGCCGGTTGGTTTGTAAGACCCGTTCAACTCAGAGGCCCCGCTTGAACATGCCGTTAAATGGGAAGCTGGACATCGGTCCAGATCTCCTATTTTATTAGTAGACAAGCGTTACAGCCCTAAATCACAAAAAATAAAAGAAATGTATCAAAATTATTTAATGCATCGGTCAATATATAGTTAGGTTGTATTAAGTAAGATATTGTTTAATGTATTGAAGGTTTATCTAGTATTTTAGTCATTTAGTTTTAAATTTTTTCTATATACAATTTGAGTTTTCTAGCTTCTAAACTGATTAAGGAATTCATAACTAAAGAACAGTACGTATGCCAAACTTAAAGTACACATACCACAATCATGGCCATAAAAAATAAATCTTTTATTTTTCATCAACGCCTCCTTAAACTTATACGGGAAACGAAAACTTTGTACTAGCGCTACTCCTAATTTTACAAGCGCTACTCGTAATTGTAGCATGTGAGCGTCGATCTTTGCCCAGCCCACCCTAGCTTGTTCAACTAATGTTACGCCAAATAGCTGTGCACTGGGTTCATGATTATGTAATTGTATGCATCAGATATTATGTCACATATTACGTCAGGTTGCGAGAATTCTCAACTAAATGTTGATTTATTATAAGTTGCTTTCATGAGCGTTACATTGGTTCTATTTTGAAATTTGACAAGGCATGTTTATCAACTATTTTTGTCATTACAAGTTACTCTGCTTATTTCACCTTATATCACATGAAATAACCATTTTCATCCAAACACTCAAAGCCACTTTTTTAATCATTACATAACTGTTAAAAGATGTTCCAAAAAGTACTTGACAAAAATCAAAAGCCTAATTATTAAATGAAACCGAAAATGAACTACCAAGTGCAATTTTAGAAAAGAGATTTATTATGAGAGTTATACCTATTTAAACAGAGGAATCTTGGTCGGAAAACATGTAACATCATCATCTCTAAGAAAGCATCCACAAAACCAATGATTTCAACTCTAATCAACATAAGTCAGTACCACCAGCAAGCAGATCTATATCATGAGAAGGCATGCAGTTAGAAACAAAACAAAAATACTATAAAGGCCAATTTAAACAAAAGAAAAAGGATACTAACTTACCTTATAATTTTAGTAAGAATTGCTTTGAAAATGGGGAAAATGAAAAGAAAACTCGTTCAAACTGGCGAATTTGATGTTTGATAACTTTAGCTACTAGAAAAAGAATTACAAATATATACTTGGTATGTAGGATTGGAGCAGTGGGCTGATATACACTATAAATGAATGTTAGATGTGATGAGGTTGTTGAAGGCACTAAGTGTTGGTTACAATTTATGTTGAATTCAAAACCAATTTATGTTTGGTTTGGGAATGAGCCATTGGTTAAATAGGAGAGATTTTTACCAAGGAGCAGGTGAAGAATTAACTACGAAGCAGGTGAAGAAGTTAATAAGGAGACATGCAAATAAATTGGGACAGGCTTGAGGAGTTGAGGTTATATTTTAGTAAAGATATTGTAATCGTTAACCAACACAATCCAAGTACTCATGGAACGAACCATTTATTCGGCCTCTTCTTCGACTCAAGATTAGGTTATATTTTAGTATAGACGCCTAAATTATAATAAAATCCTTCTTAAAAGGCGCTAAAATTAGGAGAGCCGCAGGTCATGCTAATCCGGTGTTAATTCACTAAAAGTCTTCGTTAATGACGAAAATGAAAATGAAAAGAAAACTCGTTCAAACTGGCGAATTTGATGTTTGAACAAGAAAGTTAAAGTGTATATATTTTTTGTGAAAAGTTGTTGGGTTAGATGGGAGTTAAATGGAGAGGGTTAGTACTCTGTAAGTTAATGAATGAGTTGTCGTGTTCTCGAGTCTTAAATGTTACATCAGCTTTTACAAAGACCATAAAAATGTCAACACAATATGGTGTCATACGAGTGGTTTTGATTTTCAATGAACTATAGTATAATTTGAGATTCTTGACAACTTTAGGTGATGTTTGGTTTAAAGATTGTATTAAAATGAAAATGTTGAGTGAAGATCAAATGAGAAATAAAGTTGAAATGAGAAAATGAGAGAAAAGCAATCATGCATTTCGGATGCGCTTTACAAAAGTAGATGCATCTCCTCTAAATTTCATTTTTTCATTTTGAAATGTGTGGTGAGAATATTTCGCTCTTACCGTTTATTTCCTCTTCTCACTAGATCTCTTCCCAAATATTACATACATAAAATGTTTATTCAGATGTGTTAGAAACAATAGGCCTTGTGAAGTTTGAATTATTATTTAAAATTGTAAAATTAAGCTAAAACTATGACTTGCGCAAGTATTCGTCTAATATGTTATACTCCCTCCGTCCCATATTAAATGTCCACTTTGATTTTTCAAAGTCATTCTTGTACAACTTTGACCATAGATAATTTTGTTTGTGGTAAACAATACTTAATACAAAATATATGGATGTATTGAGGTTCAAACGTATTTTCATTTAGTATAATTTTGATCAAATACTATATAACACAAACAAAAATATTTAAGGTCAAAGTTGAAAATGAAAGACTTCAAAAGTCAAAACTGGACATTTAATATGGGACGGAGGTAGTAATAAATATAGCAACTATGTTATTCAGATGTACTAGAAACAATTTACAAAGATTAAAATGTTAGTTTTTAAATTACAGAAATTGTATTTTTAGAAAACTACCAAATACAAGGGCTATTTGATTTAGTTGTAAACTCAAAAATTGAGTAAAAATGTCCTTTCATAAACCCATATTCGATCTTTAGCCCTAACAATATTTCCTATTGATGTAGAACCAAAATTGATTTGTTTTCTTTTTCGTAATATTGTTGCCACCTATTCGTAGTTTTGTGGTAATTAAATAAATTGTGTGGGTACTCCATAACATATTAGTCCGGCACCCTCGTAGTGAGGTAATGAACAAGCTTCACGAGCCATTGCAACGGATATTCCCATCTCAGAAATCTGTTGCAATGGCTCGTGAAGCTTGTACGAGGGTGTCGGATTAATCTGTTACGGAGTACCCACGCAGTTTGTTTAATTACTACAACACTACTAATAGTGATGACGTATAGTGCGGGTCGGGTCATAAACCCGACTACGGTGACTCTCACAAGCCCGCCGAACGGGCCAATATCATCTGGCGTTTGGGCTCACGAAGCCCAAGCCCAAATCTATTCTGGAATAGATATCCGATATCTTCTAAAATAAGGAGATAATCATTCCCGACCGACTTAGGCGGGATCGCGAAGGTTGGGGAACACGGAACCAACAAGGATTCCGTGCATATATAAAGGAATCATATCCCTCGTTTGAGGGACGATCTCATAACCCTAAAACTCTTTAAACCCTAAGCGATTACTCACTCTCGCGGGAGGATAATCGTGGGAGACAATCCCACCATAAGCCTAACGGTGTTTCTTGTCTCTTAGTCGCAGGTCTCAGCGGCAATTCTCAATTGGTGCGAGGCAGGAGCTCCAAACCGAGGAGCGTCCAACTTTTGTATCAACAAGTGGCGCCACCCGTGGGACCCTACACTAAGAACCAACACTAGAATGACAAAGCACGGTGTCGGTGATCGCAATCGGACCTCATGGGAAGAAGTCGCAGTGGACTAACCCCTAGCGAGACCTCAGGGACAACCAGTATTTGCTAAGAATAAGGGATCGAGCCAAGACTTGATCTTCCTGCGGTGGAACCGCACTCGGGAACAACCCAAGCCACTACAACCACCACGAGTGGAGTAGACCCACCGCAAGCACCGTCTTTACTACTCCTTCCAATCGGTGCTAGAAACTCACCGACAAAGGTCCGGAGGCACCGGTAGGGATAAGGGTATAGCGCGCAAACGCACTTACTCTTGAGGGGTCGTCACGGAATTAGCACCGAAGTTTCGTATCCCAAACTACGAACATTAACCGCCTCATGCAAGAGGAAGAAGAATAGATCGGTCGAACTTGAAAGCCCGACTCAATTTCGATTCGAATACGATACTTCCCACCGCCACCGAAAGAAAAGCGCGAGAAGCGGTCATAAACCCCGACATTCAGCGAATCGGGAGGAGAATCGAGGTGATGAGACATCTCACCGACAGACTAGTGATAGTGATAGAGAAGAACGGTACCGGTGTCACGCCCGGACTAGGTAGCCGTAAAGTACATGACAGGTCAGGGAAAGTATTCCCAGTGAAAGCCCTTGATCCGGACTATAAGTCGGACTTTGAGGACGGCCCGGCAAACGCCGTAAGAAGGAAAATTCATCTTGGATAACTCCTCGGACAACGAGGATAGCGTCTGAGACATTGAAATCTAGAAGCAGACGCGATAGCCAAGAGGAAGACATGTCTCCCATGGCGCCCGTCGAGAAAGTGGACGCGTTCACCGACGCGTTAGTGATTTCTCACGAGAACAAGAAGAGGCGCATGCCTACAAATGTCAAGACCTATGATGGAGCAGTGATCCCGACGATCACCTAAAATCTTTGAATCGGCCGCGACCATTGAGAATTGGCCACAACCGGTGTGGTGCCACATGTTTAATTCCACACTAGTGGGAAGCGCGAGCGGTTCAACAAACTCCCGCGAAGGAGCATAAATGGTTTTGAAGAGTTGAGAAAGGCGTTAAAGTCTAAATTTTACTCAACGGAAAAAGTGCGCTAAAATCTGTCGAACTTGCGGTGTAAAGCGGCACAAGGAGAATCTACGAGTGCATTCATGGAACGCTTTAAAGATGAATGCATGCAAGTTAAAGCATGTCTGAAGTACTAAAAATCTCGGCTTCATGAATGGGATTAATAATCAAGAACTCATCAAGAGGTTAAGCGACAAGATCCACGAGACCTTTGATGAACTCATGAAGCGCTCTCGGTCTTTTGTCCAGGGGAAGCCGCGGCGATAGCAAAAAGAACCACTCGAGTTACGGTCACGGGAACAACACAGGAGACAATCCAACGACCGAGGTAGTAACTGTAATAGGAGCTATCGCAACGGAGGAGCGCGAGAGATAATGACAGTATACTCACAGATCAAAACCCCAAAGGAAATACTCGCGGTGAGCGCGAATTTCCCAAGACCGCCGCATGATCGTACACCGTAAGATCGGCGCTTGAGATGGATCTTGTGACTACCACGCAAAAGGTCACACCACTAACGAATGTGTCCAGTGCGCTAACTCATCGACAAGATGGTCAAAGAGGTGAAGACTGGACCACTTGGTTAAAAACATTAAGAGGAAGAGATAAACAAAAGAATGGAAACAAGAAGGAGACACCCAAAGATAAGGCCGACACAATCTACATGATACAAACGTGGCAACGAATCACTGAACGAAGGTCGGCCAGAGTTTTCCAAGAAGCGAAATCTCTTTCCCTACTCTAGCTGCGGACAACGCGATGTGAGCCACTCACCATTGAAATCGATGCGGGTGGTCACGACATACACCGCATGTATATTGATGGTGGGGCATCGGCAAACATCATGTATGAACATTGCTTTAAAAGATCGCGACACGAAATCGCGACCAACTAAGCCCGGTCAACCACGAGCTCATTGGTTTCACGGGTGAAAAGATATAGCCCATGGGCAGCTGCGACACTAGTCGGCATTGGCAGCGCAGCACTCTACGACAACTGGATGGACTTCATGGTGATTAAATCCCCTCGCCATACAATGGCATTATTGGGAGACCCGGGATATCGACCATGCGCGCGGTGCCATCAGCAACGCATGGGATGCTTAAATTCCCGATAGAAGGGGCATTGTTACTCTTTACAATGCCACGGTACCAAACAGAGAATGTAACACTATTCATCTGGCGAAATGGCACCGATCCGAAAGCGGTCTTGCGCCAAAGTCCCCAACTTGAAGGTCGCATTCACCCGAATACCGAGCGAAATAACCATCGGAGGTCATTGTCGGACAACGGCAAAGCGGTGTGTCGCGCGCTCCTACAAAGAATATGGATATTTTCGCGGGAGCCAAAACACATGAGGGTACCACGCCGATCACGAGCATAAACCGAGAATCCGACAAGGATACTCACCGACACGCCGGAAGAGGCGTGGCCAAGCCCCAGGCGTCAGCGACGATTGGCGGTACGAGAAATTGGTAAATCGCGGAATTATCGTGAAGTCTACTACCACGGTGGCTTTCTAACCCGGTAATGGTCAAAAAAAGCGACGGTGGTGGCGAATGTGCGTGACTTCACCGACCTTAACAAAGCATGCCCACAGGATCGCTATCCATTACGGAGATAGGCGGAAAATAGAGTCCTTGTGCGGATACCGTTAAAGTGTTTTCTCGATGCGTACAAGGGATATCACGGATACAGATGGCTAAGGAAGGCGAGGAAAAAAGCCTTCCACACTAGCCAAGGCGTTCTTGTTATATAAAATGCCCTTTGGCTTGAAGAATGCGGTGCCACCTATCGGGTTAGTAGACAATGCCTTTGAAAAGCAGGTGGGCCGCAACACGAAGTCTATGTGGATGACACGGTCATAAAAGCCATCTTGAAGTTGAGCTTGTGCGCGACATAGAAGAGCGTTCAAGACTCTACGAGATCAACATGAAGTGAATCCCAAGAAATGCACCTTGCGCTCTTGAAGGCATGTTCTAGGATACCGATAGAACTCGACGACATAAAACCTTGTCGAGAAAAAGACAAAGGCGGTAATAGAACTTCCTCACCACGCACGCTGAAGGAAGTCCAATCCTCAACGGAAAATCGGCCGCCTAAACAGGTTCTGTCTAAGTCGTGAAAAGTCATTGCCTCTTTTCAAACGCCAAGAAGTGTATGAAAAGGGTGACTTCCGGTGGACGACGGAGGCGTAAGCCTTCACTACACTCAAACAGAATCTAGCAACGCTCCCAACACTCGTTGCACCCGACCGGGGAAGAGGCGATCATGTATTTATCGAGAACTCATGGGAAGGCGCCGGTAGCGGTGCTACTAACAGATAGGGACTCGGTGCAAACCCCTATCTATTTTGTCGACAAAGCGCTCAAGAAAACGGAGATGAACTACGATTGCCATGGAGAAGTTAGTCTTGGCATTAGTGTTTGCCGCCAAGCGGCTGGCGGGGTGCTTCAAGCGCACCCGATAAGCGGTAATCACGGATCAAGCCATCAGCGGATCATCTCCAAACCCGATGCGTCGGGGCGACTCCGAAGTGGAGTGTGTTGCTAGGCGAACACAACATCTCTTCTGACCACGTACCGCAATAAAAGACGAGTTCGCGGACTTCATCATCGAGAAGCGAATCGACGAGGTACCCGCACCAAGCAGAAGGAACTACAAGATCCATAGATTTTGTTTACGAGACGGGTCCTCGTGCGTGGGCGGATCGTGAGCCGGCCTTATTCTCACAAACCCGCAGGAATGGAATTCACTTACGCATGCGCTTTGAATTCCGAGACAAACAATGAGGCGAATATGAAGCCCTAATCGCGGACTCGCATTGCGGCTCGAATGGGTGTACGTAACTTGGAAGCAAATGTGGACTCCGGCTAGTAGCCAACCACGTGTTGGGTGAATACGTGGCCAAAGAAGAGAATATGATTCAAGATTCTTGAGAAGGCTAAGACACGATCAAAGGCTTTGTGATTTACTATCAAGCAAGTCCCTAGAAGAGAAAATCGCAAAGCGCGCACGACCGAGCAAGATCGCCTCGACAAGCCGCACACTTATCAAAGCAAGTCTTTGGTGGAAACACCGAAAAGCAAATCAATATCGGAGATGGAAGTCTCAGCGGTCATAGAGGAGGATGGTCCTACATGGATGACACCGATTACGGACTTAAGCAAAGGAACATTACCCCAAGAATGCATGAGCTCGCGAGAATCGCGCGTCTGAGCAGAGATTGGTGTGCGACAACATCTTTATCGACGTTCTTTCCTCCAACCATGGCTCACCTGCGTCGACCCCTACAAGCAAATTACGTGATGCGAAATCCATGAAGGTTCATGCAAGCATGCACGCAGACCACGGTCCGTTGTAGCACGCGCCATGCGATCGGGGATACTCTTGGCCAACCATGCATCGAGATGCGCGGGACCTAATAAGGAAGTGCAATGATTGCCAAATTCATAGACCCGTCCGCGCCAACCACAAAGACGAGCTAACGCCAATCACGGCGCCATGGCCATTCTACAAATGGGGCATTGATATTGCGGTCCTTTTCCAATAGCGGCGGTCTCAAGTTTCTCATGGTGGCTATAGACTACTTCACCAAGTGGATTGAGGCAAAAGCGTTGGCGACAATCACCGCAACTGGTGAAACGCTTTATGCGGGACAACATCGTATGCCGCTTTGGATTACCCGTGAAATCATCTCGGATAACGGAAACAATTCTGCGAAAACCCTTCAAAGATTGGTGCGAGAAGTTAAACATCACCCGAACTTTATCGGTTACACACCCACAAACCAATGGCTTAGTAGAGCGCAAATAGAAGCCTGGCGAAGGAATCAAAGCGCCGTCGACGAGACACAAAGGAAGGTGGGTCAAGAACTTTCGCATGTCTTGTGGGCGCACCGCACTCAATAAAACCCGAGACGGGGACACCCCTCTCTAGTCTCACGGAGATGAAGCCGTTATACCAACCGAGATCGGCATGCCAACTATTCGCGCTGCGGAGATCAATGTGACAACAAGCGATGATGAAAGGCGTGTCGACTTGGATCTGCTTGGAAGAAAGACGCGAGCAGCGCGACCATACGGGAGGCAAAGTCGAAGTCAAAAATGAAAGGATACTATGATGCCAAGGTACGCGGTGTTTCATTCGAGACCAGCGACTTTGTCTACCGTGCCAATGAGGCGAGCCACGCAGAAGATACAGTAAGCTTCGGACCAAAGTGGGAAGGACCCTATGAGGTTCTTGAAGCAATAAGCACAGCGTAGACAGCTACGAGGCTTGGATGGTCGTGACCTACCAAGACATGGAACATCGGCAACCTCAAGAGGTGCTACCTATAAGAATAGCTACGTGACAACAAGACAGATGCTCCGCACCTTCAAAGCTTAATAAACATTCATGTATTCATTTTTATTTTTCATATATCTTGTTTCCTTTGTTATTTCTCAAAAACTTGCAAGTATTAATAAAGCGCCATGGTTTCTAGCTAATTCATGACACATTTTAAGTTGTTATCTCCATATACTTGTATGTCTTAACAATTTTTATTTCTTGCCCACGATGGCGTGCATGCACTAAATAGACCCACGATGGTAAAAGGATAAGTTAACCTACTAAATAACTTGTTGAGTAAGAGGTTGTAAACCCATCAACACCGGATCACGCATCCTTGTTAAACACCTTGTTCTCAAGACGTTGGAATAAGATATGTGCGCATCCCACGATGGTTGCGCAACAACGCACATGTGCACGTTTAACAACTTAGGAACCAAGACACTTGCTTCCTTAATATGATATTTACAGTACGCTGTATATCATAACATACACGATTATGATAAAGTACTTAGAATTATTTTTCAAGTATACTATGATCTTCATACATGATTAGGGATTTCCTATATTCGCACTAGGCGTACACGGTTGTTTCTTCGGCAACGAAGATATCTTTTACGCAAAGACAAACAGATACGTATACATTACAAGTTTCAATAATACCCACAGCAAAACAGAGACTTTTATTCATAACTACGAGTTATTACAAGAGAGTTATTTTGCAACATATCAACTACCAGCTGCTACAACGCTTAAGTGAAGATGTGCCAACGTGACTCGTTGCATCTTTAGCTTCGCTAATACCCTTCAACACGTCTGCATCCTGACGCGACACAGTTAGCCACAATGACCGGCACCCCATCGACCTTGCAAGTGAGGCGCACCAACTCCACACAAAATAGCTTTACCGCAATACCTTCTTTAGCAAGACGGGTCGCATGCGCTTCAGACTTCCTTTAAAGGTACCTCTTTCTCCAAAGCAAATGGATTCGACTATCCCTAGGACGCCGAAAGAGCGGTACTTGAAGTTGAGACTCATGGGCTTCAAATAATAGTCCGACTGCTTTTGGCACCCTCGACGATGACGCGCCAAGGTCAACCCGCCATAATAACATTTATTGGATAATCTTGGTGGCGCTCAAGCTCGAAATCATTAGGAGCTCCAAGTCTTTCATTCTCTGCA
The DNA here is from genome assembly GCA_022545495.1 of Chrysanthemum lavandulifolium. Taxonomy (NCBI): domain Eukaryota; kingdom Viridiplantae; phylum Streptophyta; class Magnoliopsida; order Asterales; family Asteraceae; genus Chrysanthemum; species Chrysanthemum lavandulifolium. The sequence continues at coordinate 235,358,034 of CM040242.1, read as the reverse complement.
TGGCGGCGACCAAGTGATCATATGACTGGTCATAATTTGGTACCTTATCGATGGCGCCTTCAGCGATTACTGTCTCATGAAGCTTTTCAATTGCTTCTGACTTACCACGCTCCAGAGCGCACTGCACAACCTCCCCGAAGGCACTAACCACCTCTGGCGACTCTAGGGTACTGAGTGCAGCCAGACGAAGACCATGTCCTATGAGCCACCTGCGCTCAGCTATAGTGGACATGAGATGAGGATACAACTCCTCGTCATACTCGATGCTAAGCTTACGCAGTTTTGCTTCCTGCACCTCTAATGACCACCACAAGTACCCCAAGCTCCCCAATGCACAACAAATTTTCCTTACCCTGCTCCAGATGTTTAAGGGCCCAGTTACATGACAGCTTATACTTGACTGCTTCAACACGCTCCTGGTCTATTTGAGATAGTAGAGCCATTTTTTCTCCTGCAAGCTTCTCCGCATATGCATTGGCTTCTTTTATTTCGCCTTGCACCGCCAATGCGCCTCGGTGATGCAATGCGCCGTCCTTTGATTGACGACTATTTTCTCCAACACACCGCCTTCAAGCTGCGATCGAGAGAAACAAGGTTATCAACCATACGCCCATTAGACGCATCCCGGTGCCACCGGCATCAAGGCTACCAATCTCCGGTTCTGAAGACTTAGGACCAACATGACTCTCTTTAGGTGGCGACTCCGCACTCTGTTCGAACCTACAAACACAGACAGACTTATAAAGATCTCATGCGCACACTGGATGAAAACAAACAATAATCATACTATCAAGAGTACTTACTGGGGGCCAGAAACATCTGCTGACGGGTGCGATGATGCTGCCTCACTCTCTGAAGATTCAACATGGACAGTCACGGGACGCTTCTTCCTCGCCGAACTCGCACCATCTCCGCTGCGCGACCTTTTACGGAATAACCCATGCTCTTGCTCCTCCATTTCCTCGTCAATCGAATCCGCCACTACGGGTGGTGGTTGCGCAATAGAGGAGGGCGCATGAGGGCTAGGCACGCCTTGCACCGGCGTTGCCTCTATCGCAACGGAAGAACTGGTCCCTGTCACTCCTAAGTTCAGCTCCATTGTGTGCCCCGCGGTACTCGCTAGTATTGGCTCTTCGCTTCTTTCAAAGGCCGCACTCGACCACATCCGAAGGGTTTGGCTAATTGCACCCGGTGAATAGATCCATTTTATGAAAGGAAGCAACAAATAACATAAGTTATATAATGCGCGAATACAAACGTAAGACTCACATCATTTATACTGAGGTACATCGGAATGAGTACCCACCGGCCATTACGCCCAAGAAGATTGGGATCTCATCTTCGGGACCAAAATAGTTACTACCGATGCCCATATGTACCGTAAATCTCTCGGATAGGCACTAATGGGGATGCGTTGTCATTTATCGCCCGCATCCTCAGTTATACGACCCGGTGGGGGCACTCATCCTCTCTAATGTACCCCGAGTATAAAACTCATGGTTCCATGGAAAGCACTTATCATCTACCGGAAGAAATACTCCCTCCAATCCCGGGCGAGTCTAGCTTATCCAGATAGCATTGAAGCCTACCGACGCGCCATAAAAGATACCCACCCATGTACCCATATTGTGTGATAAAAGCGCGGAATAAATGGATGGTTGGGTTAACCGCCAGTAAACGGCAATTTACCTCAAAATTGGTAATTTTGGCCGCACCGATACAGTGCAACTGGGATATATGCAGGCTGTAATAGTTTAACACATCACATAGAAAGCGGGACATGGGCACGCGTTGGTTAGAAAAATCGAACAAACGCGTATAAACCCCCACTTTCCCTCTGGGGAAGTCCGCAATGGTTGCTTGCGCATTCGGCACAACCGGATGCACATCAAGGGGTATAAAATAATCTGAGGTGAACTCTAAGAGATTGCTCTCGGTCAAGAAAGAGGTAAAGTCCGATAATTGTTTCACCATGGTGTCTGAACGCACGCCGGATACATTAAAGTGGGTTAATTTCTGGATTGCCGCTGCAGATCTATTTCAACAATGGTGGATTATTTCTTTTAACGTTGAATACCATTGTGGAAATGGAGCGTGGTTTTATACCTTTTTCTTATCCACCCGATATGTGCCACGTGGACCCCACTAACTTCACTTGTGTGGTTGAGATCACTCGATGGGACGCAGATGATCACTTTCCCGAATAACGAGGCATTTACAATTCACTTTGATGTCTAGATGCAATGCACCTACGGTATGTGTATGGCTTTTAATACGTCAGACGCTTTTTATTTTATTTTGGACTACGGTCATTAGTCTAGCATCCGCATTCGCCGCGCGCGCATACTAGACCTGGGGACATGATGACGTATAGTGCGGGTCGGTCATAAACCCGACTACATTATACTCACAAGCCCAAAGCCGAAGCGGGCCAATATCAATACGCGTTTGGGCTCACGAAGCCCAAGAATCTATTTACTGGAATAGATATCCGATATCTTCTAAAATAAGGAGATAATCATTCCCAACCGACTTAGGCGGGATACGCGAAGGTTGGGGAACACGAACCAACAAGGATTTCGCGTGATATAAAGGAATCATATCCCTCGTTTGGGGACGATCTCATAACCCTAAAACTCCTTAAACCCTAAACCGATTACTCACTCTCACGCGGAGGATAATCGTGGGAGACAATCCTGATAAGCCTAACGGTGTTTCTTGTCTCTTAGCAGGTCTCAAGCAGCAATTCTCAATTGGTACGAGAACCGGAGCTCCAAACCAGGAACGTCCAACTTTTGTATCAACAAATAGGTAGCAAGAATACTACGAAAAAGTTAACATTTCAATTTTGGTTCATGACATTAATATGAAATTTTGTCCTTATGTTCTTTTTACGTGTCCAAATCTCGAGCATACGCTTGGACATCCTATCACTATCAGTCGCATCTACTACCAATAAATAGTTAGCTATTGCGGCCGGCAAACATGTATTGGAGTACACCGCATTTGGTTTGTAAGACTAATGCAACTTTAAGGCTCCACTTGAACATGCTGTCAAAAGCGCAGCCGAACATCGGTCCACGTCTCTTATTTTATCAGTAGACATGCGTCCGATCCCTAAATCACAAAGGATTAAAAGAAACGTATCAAAATTATTTAATGTATCCAAGGTTTATCTAGTGTTTCGATCATTTTGTTGTAAATTTCTTATTTATACATTTTTTGGTGGTTCTTCTAAAGTGATTACGGAATTCATAACTAAGGAACAATACTTAGTTCCTAAAAAAAATCTAAAGAACAGTACGCACGCAAAACTCAAAACAAAACATATCATTTTTCACCAACGCCTCGATCATATACACCCATGATGTCGCGGTCAATAAACTACTGTAGTTACTCATATGTGACACATATCTTATGATATAATCCGACCCGACCCGACCAAGCATAACACATAGGGCTGTAAACGAACTGAACGTTCAGTGAAAAATTCATAAACTGTTCGGTAAAAAGTTAGTTTATGTTCGTTTATTTATTAAATAAACTAACATGAACAATATTTTCAGTTTGTTTAGTTAAATGAACGAACATGAACAAATCCGTTCATTTATGTTCATGAACGTCCAGTTATGCGTTCGTTAACGTTCGTTTATTTATTTATTTATGTTCGTATATCATATCGTTTAATTGTATAATGTTAAAATTTGGTTATTTAAATAAAACAACACTTATAAAACAATATATTGTGCATAATTTAATAAGTTTTATGTTTGTTTGTTTACGTTCATTTATGTTCGATTGTTTATGTTCGTTTAATGTTTTAATGAACAAAAATAAACGAACATGAACAACTCATTTTCTTAATAAACGAACATGAAAAAAAAAATGCGTCCGTGATCATGTCCGTTTATTTGTCCGGTTAAAATTAAATGAACGAACATGAACAAGGCTCCGTTCGTGTTCGTCCGGTTCGTTTAAAGCCCTAATAACACACAGTAAATCACCAAATAAACACACAGTAAAATAATACAAACCTGATAGTGCCAAATTTTAAAAGTACCCCCTTCTGTACTATAAAGTAGTTTGACCTTTCTTTTGTTAATCAAGTTATCTTTTACACAAAATTTGTAAGTTTTTGTAAAATGGGTTAACATCTTTTATCTATTGAGGGGCTATTCTATATATTTTCGAGAAACTTTTTTTTCGACATTTTTTTTGTAAGATTGCTCGGGGTTGGTATTTGTTTAGTCATTCAGATGTTGTCTGACTTTTTTTTAGCTATGCATTACGCACCTCATGTGATTTATGTTATTTGTGAAATCACACGTGATTCCTAACATACAAATTACATATGAATTTTCAAGATACAAAAATTTTAACACAAAAATAAAACTCGAAAAAAAATGTTCGTCGAAAGTATATTGAAATACCCGTCTACTGAAAGTTAAAAAAAATCGTCACGATGGTGTATTTTTCGTCGCATAACGATTTACCGTTTACAAAATATTTTATTTTTTGAAAAAAGATGAAAAATAGTTTTTTTATTAATTTTGATGAAAAATGAATTACTAAAATTGGTTCATTTGATCTATAAAAAATATCTGGTCTATATTAATCTCAACTCTAATGGCTACTATGCTATTTAAATATGTTTGAAACGATGTGAAAAGATTAAATTGTAAGTTTTTATTGTCACAAAGGCTGAATTATATCTTTATAAAAGTACCAAATACAAGGGTTACTTTGATTTAGTTGTAAACTCAAAAAATAGAGTGAAAATTTCCTTTCATAAACCCATATTCCATCTTTAGCCCTAACAAAATTCCTAATAATGTTGGCAACCAAAATTGAACTTTTTCTTTTGGGCAAATGATTGAAAAAAATATCATACTTGCCACAATTTCTTTTTTTGGGTAGCGAACAAATTTTTTTGCTTTTGTAGGTACTCTTCTTTCAAATTTATCCTTTTTAGGGTACTATGTGACATTTTTGCCCTTCGAAAAAAAAATTCTATTAGTTAAGAGGGGCAAAAATGTCCAAAAATTTCAGAAAATACCCTAAAAAGGATAAATTCGAAAGAAAAGTACCTACAAAAGCAAAAAAATTTGTTCGCTACCCATAAAAAGTAATGGTGTCAAGTATGATACTTTTTTTAATCATTTGCCCTTTTCTTTTTTGTAATATTCTTGCTACCTATTCGTAGTTTCAATAAATCTCGTGGGTACTCCATAACAAATTAGCCCATCACCCTCATAGTATGGTAATGAACAAAGTCCACGAGCCATTGCAATAGATATTCCCATTGTCCTTCTACCCTTATTACTTGTCAAAGTCTTGAGTATATGCTTGGACATATTATCACTTTCACGCGCATCTGCTACCCATAAATAGGACGCTATTGGGGAGATCCAACAACTATGTATTGAAGTACCGGGCTGGTTGGTTTGTAAGACCCATGCAACTCTAAGGCCCCACTTGAACATGTCGTTAAAAGGGCAGCTAGAAATCGGTCCACATCTCCTATTTTATCAGTAGACAAGTGTTCCAGCCCTAAATCACAAAGGATTAGAAGAAATGTCTCAAAATTATTTAATGCATCAGTCGATATATAGTTAAGTTGTATAAAGTGAGATATTGTTCAATGTATTGAAGGTTTATCACTTTATCTTTATCTAGTATTTCAGTCATTTACTTTTAAATTTGTTCTTTATACAATTTGAGTTTTCTAGCTTCTAAACTGATTACAGAATTCATATAAGTAAGCAAAACTTAAAGTACACATACCACAATCATGGCCATAAAAAATAAACATATTAGTTTTTCATCAATGCCTCCTTAAACTTATATGGGGAAGGAAAACTTTGTACTAGCCCCTGCATAGAATTGAATAATACAAATGTTAAATCATGAAAGGCAAGGTATATTCTTAGTCTTATAAGGTAAAAAAAATCAATTTTTCACCTTAAATCGGTGTTTATTAAACAATGGTAAGAGTCTATTTTGCGTGTCTTGAAGATCTTTGTCTGGATTCAACACATAATATGTCTTCTCAGATCAACCACAGGGAATCCACTATCTTCCTTGATAAAACAGATGCTTCTTTGAAGCGTTGATAAAACACTAAAGACGGAGGGCATTCAGTTGATGTCTTCAGATCTTAAAAAAGGCATGCTCTCCCATGTCACACACTGCAAGTAAACCAACTCACATTAACCGGGTGTGTTGCAATGTGAATCATACATGTTAATTTTTATGCCATATCCCTAAGAAAAGAAAAAATGAATTATCATTCAAATACAATAGAGATTGTATTCGGATTACAAGGAGCCGATTGTAGCTAAATCGCGATCTAAATGAATTTTCATTTCAACTCTATGCTCCTTCAACTAGTGTTGACAAATCACAAACAAAATAACAGTTTTGTTGGTGGGCTTAATTATAGATACTATGATCCTTTAAAAAGTTTCAAAGACCCCAAAGCCAAAAGATATTCTAGAATCCTGTAAAAAGCTTAAGGTAATTTCAAGTTGCTTATTTCACTAGAAAATACTTGAAGAAAATCAAAACCCTAATTATTAAATGAAACACAAACTAAACTACCAAGTGCAATTTTAGAAAAGAGATTGATTATGAGAATTATACCTATTTAAACAGGGGAAACTTGGTCGAAAAACATGTGACATCATCATTTCTAAGAAAACATCCACAAAACCAATGATTCCAACTTTGATCAACATAAGTCAACCAGCGGGAACAGATCTATATCATGAGAAGGCAGTTAGAAACAAAACAAAAATAGTTTAAAGGCATGCTAATTTTAAAAAAAAAAAGAAACAACTCACCTTAAATTTTTACTAAGAATCACTTTGGAAACGGAGAAAATGAAAAGAAAACTCTTTCAAACTGGCGAATTTGATGTTTGATGAGGGAAGGGTAGAAGGTACGAGTTTGAACAACAAAGTTTAAGTGTATACACTATTAGTTTTGTGAAAAGTTGCTGGGTTTTAGATGGGGAGTTAAATGGGGAGGGTTAATATGCAGTAATAAATACATACACCAAAGGTAGTAGTAAATATATACACCAAGGCAGTAGTAAATAGGGAGGGTTAGTACTTAGTAATAAATAATTCAAGGTTGTCAAAATCGCGATCCTGCTCGTAGGATCGTACGATCCTACGATCCTACACACAAAAACGATCGGGATCTTAACAAAATCGTAATTCGGTGGGATCGCGGTGATCGTGGGATCGCGTGATAGATCGCGCGTGGGATCGTAAGATCGGATTGGATCGTCTGGATCGGGTTATTAACTTTATTATTATTATTATTATTATTATTATTATTATTATTATTATTATTATTATTATTATTATTATTATTATTTTTATATTAACTTATTAAGTATAAGCTCATGTCTTAAAGCCCAATGACCAAGAATTTTTCAAAAAATTATTATTTTGGCGTTGTTAATTAATAGTCTCTTGCAAGATTAATGAGTGTAAAATCATTATGTTTTTATGGACTATTTAAAAATAGTTTAGATGTGTCTTTTTTGGTTTATTATGAAAAACGATTTCGTGCTTTGTAAAATGTCAGAAGCTTGTTTTTGAAGTAAACTATCTACATACTTGACCCACTTTTGCTCATATTTTATTTAATGTTACATATAAAAGCATGAATATTCTAATTTAATTTTTTTGGTCGTCAAGAAAAAAATTTCAGTAATATTATCAGAATATTCTAATTTAATTTATTTGGTCATAAAAAAAAATTGTCTTGCCCTCTATTATAAATTATGTCGTTTCATTTTCAGATACAAATCCTTTTATCTTTTTGCATTAATCTATATATAGTACTACCTCCGTCCCAAAATTATAGTCCCCGTTTGACTTTTTTGGTCTTTTCTTTTCAACTTTAACCTTAAATATTTTTATTTTGGTTATACAATAATTGATAAAAATTATATCATTGAAAATATATTTAAAAACCCAATCAAATCATATATATTGCATCAAGTATTATATAATACAAAGAAAAATACTCATGGTCAAAGTTGTAATAGAATGACCAAAAAGTAAAAGTGACTATAATTTTGACGAGAAGAATAAAAAGTTCTGAAATCACGTGCTAATAAATTAACATTATCTTTTGCATAAATATTATCACGAAAAACCTATAATAAAAAACATTAAAACAAGAAGGTGCATCGCATCGCACGACGTATGTAGTAACTTTGTGCAAGTATGCATTGCAATATATCTAATATTCTACTACTACGGTACTTGAACATATAACTTTTTCTTTTATCATCCATTTAGATTCGTTTATCATATGAAATATTATATAGAAATATAAAACTACAACCTCTACAAAAATATGTACATTTTCATAGGATCTTACGATCCCGATCCGATCCTACGATTACGATCTTGCAAAGCCGAAAACGATCCTAGGTAGGATCCCGATCCTGACAACCTATTAAATACATACACCAATGTACTAGTAAATGGAGTGTTACAGTAGTACTCGGTAATAAATATTTACACAAAGGTAGTAGTAAGCATTTAATCTTGGTAGTTGAAAGTTGAAACTCTGACACAAGGAAGTTAATGAATGAGTTGTCCTGTCTTTGAACTTTATGAAGTTAATGAATTTTTTGTACATGGAGATTGAAGAGATATATATACAAACCTGATAAAACCCGGTTTTATCAGCTTTTACAAAGCCATCACAATGACAATACAATATGGTGTCATACGCGTGGTTTAGATTTTCAATGAAGTACAATAAATAATTTGAGATTCCTAAAGGGTTGACGTGTTTCGTATTGTGCTTGAGCTCAAAAAGAGAAGCTTCATATGCTATGGATAAAACAAAAGTACAGGCCAAAACCTGCTTATCCTGTCAAGTTCCTCGCGACAAATCGTTAGTTCTAAGGGTCCACACGAACGGAAAATTAAATAACTCGTGACTCGCCCAAATACATCAAGCAAATTAGACCAAGTCCAAACAAAAGCTGAACATGTCCATTCAAATGATGTTAGTCCAAAGTGTCACCGCTTGAGACTAAATTAAAGGAAGATAAATCTTGCAGCAACTGAATGTATGTCAATCTTATACATAACTTTATAGCAATGCAAAATAGTAAAATACTTGAATACCAACCAAAGCATTGTACACAATAATTACAGAGCCTAAAACAGTGTTCGAAATCAACATGACATATACATCTCTGAAATTGGTATCATTAATTAAAAAGAGCCAATGCACCTACTGTAATTGAATCACAATGGGATACAGCCATGAAACTTAACTCTCAGCCTTATGAATCGAAAAGGTTATACAAATACTTCCTTTGCATTCCATTTAATGTTTCCCGTTCCTATTCCCCTACTTGGTTTACTAGCCAAAAAAAACATTGTTTTTACCCTCTTTGTCTGAAACTACAACTTACTAGCAAAAAAACATTTTTTCTGCTAACTTTGGGTGAATTGTAAGGACTCTTAGGGGCTGCTTCAAGAGTGTGTGTCACCTTGGTTTCATTGATTAACATGGCTGCCAGTTTGTGTGCATATGTAAGTGGTGGCACTTCATAGAAAACACAAAAACATCTAGTAATTTATATTTTGCAATATGAAAACCTAAATAGATTCAACAAAAGAGCGGTATTTACCAGTTGAGGCAAAGACCTCACATACATTGTCCTTAAGGACGAGAACCACTTCTCATACAATGATCTAGAACAATTGACACACATCTTGTGTTATACGTATAGCGACAAGGGGGGATGCATACGTATAACACAAGATGTGTGTCAATTGTTCCAGATCAAGTCAACCATCTTCGGCATGCACACATACCACCGTTCCTGCTGACAGTTGATAATAAAAAATAGTATTAAAACATACTTTGAGCAGCAACTAGTTAAAGCCCGTTTTTAAAAAATTAGCACCTTCAGAGATGATTCATGCTCCTTCTAACGACACAATGCACGTAAACACAATGCTTGTGCTCGCATAAAATATCATGGACCATGATCACTTACAGTCAGACCCAAGTTTCCACCATCTTAGCAGATAGTCTAGGCCCAAGGAGTATCTCAACTGATGCTCCATGGGCAGATTCATCACTTTATATGGACGAGTCAAAGGAAAGCAACTCTACTTCCGAAAAGAAGCTTCTACCTGATCTTTATGATGTGGATGATCTATGAGTCAGTAAGTTTATCAGTATTTCTTTATTTATATGTAAAATTGTACAATTTTTTTTGTTGATAATTACTTTTACTTAGTCACATGCACACATTCCATAATTTTGTGTTATGTGATAACTAGGTCAAAATAATAGAACGTGCATGAAAAAATTGAGGATAAGATTGTAATTTAACAAAGGCCTATGATGTTAATTACTGGTTTCCCTTCCTAATCCCCCCAAATATGGGCGGAACATATTAACACACAAAAGCCCATACATTTCCCTCCCTCCCTCCCTCCCGTCCCCTACCTTTCCATCTTAAAAAAAAACTCAAGAACGCCCCTTTTTTTATTTCCCTTCTCATCCCCTTCCATTATTTTAAAAAAAAAAAACTCGAGAACAGAGCGTAAGGTAATTACAAGTTGCTTATTTCACCTTATATCACATATAATAACTAATTTTCTTCACCCAAACACTCAAAGCCACTTTATTAATCATTACATAACTGTTAAAACATGTTCCAAAAAATACTTGACAAAAATCAAAACTTAATTATTAAATGCATATAAACTAACAAGTGCAATTTTTTTATGAATATTAGAAACGAGATTGATTATGAGAGTTATACCTATTTAAACAGGGGAATCGTGGTCGGAAAACATGTAACATCATCATCTCTAAGAAAACATCGACAAAACCAATGATTCCAACTTTGATCAACATAAGTCAACCAACAGGAGCAGATCTATATCATGAGAAGGCAGTTAGAAACAAAATAAAAATAGATTAAAGGCCAAGTAAAAATAAATAAATAAATAATAATAAAAAATAACTCACCTTAAATTTTTACTAATAATCGCTTTGGAAATGAAGAAAATGAAAAGAAAACTCTTTCAAATAGGCGAATTTGATGTTTGATAACTTTAGCTACTAGAGAAAGAATTATATACATACATTTATTTGTTTTGTGAAAAGTTGTTGGGTTTTAGATGGGGAAGTTAAATGAAGAGGTTTACTACTCGGTACTCACAACTCAGTAATAAATATACACAACAAGGTAGTAGTAAGCATTGATATCTTGGTAGTTGTAACTGTGACCCAAGTAAATGAAGAGTGACTACATGGAGATTGGAAAGATATACACAATATGGTGTCATATGCTTGGTTTAGATTTTCAATGAAGTACAGTAAATAATTTGAGAGTTGACGTGTTTCCTTTTGTGCAGAGGCTAGAAAACCTCCATCGGTCTTAGTTTGGACTCAAAGGAGAAGCTTCATATGCTATGGATAAAAGTGCAGATCAAAACTGTCAAGTTCCTAGCGACAAATCGTTAAGTTCTAAGGGTCCACACGAATGGACAATAACTAGTAACTCGCCCGAATGCATCAAGCATTGTTTGCAAATTAGACCGAATCGAAACAAGAGCTGAACATGTCCATGAAAATGATGTTTAGTCCAAAGTGTCACCACTTGAGACTAAATTAAAGGAAGATAAATCTTGCAGCAACTGAATCTATGTCAATCTTATACATAACTTTATAGCAATGCAAAATAGTAAAATACTTGAATACCAACCAAAGCAATGTACACTATAATTACAGAGCCTAAAACAGTGTTTGAGATCAACATAACATCTAAATATCTGAAATTGGTATCATTAATAAAAAAGAGGCGATGCATCTACAGTAATTGAATCACAGTAGGACACAACCATGAAACTGACCTTCTCAACCTTATGAATCGAAAAGGTTATGCAAAAACTTCCTTTGCATTCCATTAGTGTTTCCTGTTCCTATTCCCCTTCTTGGTTTACTAGAAACATAATACATTGCTTTTACCCTCTTTGTCAGAAACTACAATTACTAGCAAAAAAAACATGTTTTATGCTAACTTTGGGGTGAATTGTAAGGACTCTTCGGGCTGCTTTAAGAGTGTGTGTCACCTTGGTTTCATTGATTAACATATATGTCTCGAGGTACATCCGTCCTCTAGCTGCCAATTTGCGTGCATATATAAGTGGTGTCACTGCATAAAAAACACAAAAACGTAATTCATATTTTGCAATATGAAAACCTAAATAGATTCAACAAAAGAGCGGTATTTACCGGTTGAGGCAGAAGAAGACTCGCATACAACGTATCTAAAATACAAACGGGCAACTATGTTAGGGAAATACCGATTGCCTCACTACATTGTCCTTAAGGATGAGAACCACTTCTCGTACAATGATCTAGAACAATTGACACACATCTTGTGTTATACGTATAGCAACAAGGGGGGATGCATACGTATAACACAAGATGTGTGTCAATTGTTCTAGATCAAGTGAACCATCTTCAGCATCATACTTATCTACCACCGTTCCTGCCAACAGTTGATAATAAAAAATAGTATTAGAATATACTTAACATACATTTGAGCAGCAACTAGTTAAAGCCCGTTTTACTTGGAACTGTTGCCCTTGCATTTTAGGTTTAACCAGCAATCCCCCAAATCACATAGCCAAATTATTATAGCTTAGTTTATTTATAAGTTAACTAGTTTATGAGCTTTATTTGTTAATAAGCAAGATATCATATCTTTTCCCTAGGAACTTCCACTTCATTGTCCCTCTACTATACTCTAGGTCGCAATATTCTCTTACTGTTGTACTCTACTAGAACACCAAATTCTTCTATCTATTTGGTTCTGTAATACATCATTAAACAATTTGAGTTTCTTTTTCATGTCTTATGGTGTTTAAGCTCTAAAAAAATACACGGGTAACCTTATAGATGTAGATTATGCTTGGGATGGGATCCATGTTAAGAGAGAGAAAGAACCAAATATAAGCAAATTTTGACTTTTATTAACCAATCAGGAGGCTTGATTTTGCAATTGAGCTCTCCCATTAGTATATAGAAAAATTGGTTTTCACTTTATTCTCTTATTGATGTACTAAGGAAAACAATGCAAGAAATTGACTCCATTTACTTTAAACTAAGTTATCCACCTGTGTATACATAGTATAATGATTTAGCGTTTACCACTGTATGGTGAACACGTGCCCTGGTAGTTTGATATCTCGATGATGGATTGCTAGAAGGATGACTCATGGAGTTGTGTGATGATATTTTCTTGGAGACCTTTTCGTGGCCATTGAATAAATTGGCCACCTAACGCATCATGTAAGGTTTTCACTTCTTCAGTCTAGCAACAGGTAATGCCAAGCATCCCTCTTCTTCTACTGTGTCTACCCGCACCTTGACGAAACCCGGCTCGATAGGTAATCCATGTAGTATCCCATCTCTACTCGTATATACTTGCCCTTTAGCTACTCTTTGTTCTGTTCCAAACCATTCTATAATCAACTCACATGCCTGCACAACATAGAATTTTGTTAATATTTCAAATATATAGCGTAACAGGTTCACAAGATAAACATCACATAATGGATCATTAAAACCTAAGCATTTATTGCGATCTTTGGCAATAAACATCAAATATATAGCGTAACAGGTTCACAAGATAAACATCACATAATGGATCATTAAAACCTAAGCATTTATTGCGATCTTTGGCAATAAACATCGACCATGTCGCACAACTGCACAACATGCAAATGCGTTAAATCTAAAGGCAATCCAACACTCTAATTGCAAAAATCTATACTACCCACGACACACCACATACATGTTTACTATATGTATCGAAACAAAAATGACAAACATACAATTAACCAAATGTACCCATTAACAATGGGAGTCTAGAAAGTGACGTGTATCAACACAACACAACAAATCCATCATTTTCTAATCTAATCATTCCTTTGTATTTTTTATCCTTCACGCCTCTTTTTTATCATCCACATTATGAATTGATCACTCTTGTACAACATTCTTTACACACTAGTACATTTACACACATGCTTCATACTTCCCATAAGTTTCCCAACGATAACCATCATTCACAAAAACCCAAATGACTATCGTGACGTATTTGTTATGGCACATAAAAACGTTCATGATATTATACATTAAACATTTCAATTACCTACTCCTGTACATTTCATATACAATCTAACTTTCCCCTTTTCCTTTTCCCTAAATGTAACAAAAACATATAATGTACATAACTCACCACAATAGCTTATTCTAACTTATATTAACAAAAACATATTACTCGTGCAAATGATATAAGCTTTAGAGGTTGGAACATTTGGTTAATACAATAGTTAAATATATTTCTTACCAACTCTTTAAGTCTTTGACGATGAGCTTCTATCAACTCCTTTTTCTCTGTGTCTTTGTCAAGTACTAATCGGCCTAAAACATGATTCACCGAACGAACAGACTGCAACCCCTCCGGGCTCCATATCCTCTTGCCATTGAGCTTCTTTTTCAATATACTGTGATCATGCATCGACTGGTTAAAATCGTTGGTATCAAAAGATAATGCAGCTACAAGAAATCACGGACTTAACAAAGAACAAAATCTGTCTTAAACACTCGTAATTTCTTTAATCAATTTCTAGCAATGAACAGGTACATATCTATCAACCCGTATATGCGATACGAAAGCATCTAATAAGATGCTAAAGTTAGTTTTTTTCGATAAAGAGAAACAACAAAGTCTATTTTCTATATGCATCTATGATTGTGAAAGTTTTAAGTGTGAATTAAAAAATTATTAGGCAACACTAAGTTTCATAAATGATTTGAATATAATAAAAATAAGCAACCCTTATTTCAAGAACATATTAAATACATCCCAAGAAATAGTAATTCAAAAGAAATAGTAATGAATTTCATTTAAAAAGTTAACATAGTAGATTTAAGAGTAAAGCTCGACATGGATTTAAGGCCACAAGGTTGCTTTGAACGAGTACGTTGTCCCAAGACTCGAAGTGAAATGGAACGACTCTTATTTCAAGAACATATAAAATTCATCCCTACCCTCAAAATACTATTCATTTCAAAATTGTCTTTGTAAATTGATACATAGGTGGACAAGGCATCTATAAGGATAAAAGTAAATCCAAAGTAAGGGCTTAGTTTGCCTTTAGACCTTTTTCTGTTAATCAATTTATTCATTTACATAGGCTACACAAAATTTGTAAGTTTTTGTAAAATGAGTTAACATCTTTTTAACTAGTAGTTTATGCAATATACATAGCCAAAAACACACACACACACACAAAAAGTTTGGCTTGAATGTTAGAAAAAGCTTACACCTTTGTTTTTATCATATAAACATCAAACAATATTCACAAATGTCTAACCTGTGTTATAATCATTATGAAAGTAGTCTAGTCCACGAAGAACACCGTTACCGAAACAGGAAGAGTGACATAACTGATGGTAATTTTTCAGTTGTATGGTGCATAACCTGCGTGTTTTATAGGAGATTTTTTTGTGTTGATTTAACTGGAAGACTGCGTGTAATGTTGTAAGTGTGTTAGAGATGAGATCTATTGAATTAAAAATGATTAGGCTTTTTTCTAATTTATATTGCGTTTTCTTTTTCATTAAAAATGTTTAATGAAAGATATCTCGTTACAATTGGGCTCTTTAGGGTTTATAATTCATCATTGGGTTACTTTTCCTAGGACTGGTATAGAGGCCCAAATCCGGTGCAAAGGTCCATATTTCTTTTTAAGTCTATAGGGGTTAAGCGACCGGAATAATCCTTATTCGGGTTGGTTGATCGGAAGAAAATCTTACTTGTAACCGACCCTAATAAAGTGCAGGTTATTCAAGTACGGCTGGTGGAAATCGCTTTGTTTCATAAATAACCAAATGAGGTATTCATTTGTTTTCCTTGTGATGTTGATTTGTCTTATGGTGTTTAGCTTGCCTATACAAGTGTGACATTTACGTAACAACCTTCTTTTTAGTATCATTTCTCCAAGTAAAATAGAAACATGTGATAGTCTTGTAATTGTAAAGGTCGAGATTGATTTAGGTGAGCATGGTCTATAATCGCCTTCCAGATGAGGAAGATATTTCGAAACACTTTTGTGGGATAACAATGCTACCAAAGAGGGATGTATCTTATGAGTGTGATAATGGGATCTTCACCCGATCATTGTTTTTACAATCAAAGTTTTAATGTTATTCTTTGTTATCCTTTACTTCTTGTTGATGTACCAAATTTCATATGTTATTACTTATTAATACACGTACATCAACTAGAACATAAAATCGGAGCATTGGAACTTCTTGTAAAACTTTGATAGCTACGACATTGCCATGATTTAATACACTGTTCGGGAACTCTTTTCAAGAGATAGACGATACATCCCTTCTTTGTAGTATCACTTTCTCACAACAGCCATTTGAGATCACCAACTTCTTTACTCGAGTGTCACAATTTTACATGATGTGAACTTCAGTTTTCAATGTTTCTACCCTTGTACGATTTACTTAAACCATCAAATGGTAAGAAAATTTACATATATTTTTTTTGATAGGCAATATGTTTCAACGAACAAACCAAGTACATACAAAGGCATCCACTATATAACCAAAATGGTTAAGAATAGGGACCCACGAAAAAAATAAATAACTTACAAATTACATATTCTTAAGATAATAAAATTACATATTCTTTATCACGGCGACCGCCCATCTCCGAGTCCACCTTGGTCTCATTTTTCTTGTGTCACGATAGCGAGGCACAAGTAATGTGATAAGCGGTGAACAGAGCCAAGACTGCGCCTATCAATGACGCTATCACTTTTAGAGTGTCAGCAGCCTCCGACCCGTGAATATTATTAACAACGGTTACATTTTGGTTCTCCGAAGGAAGAGGGTTAGGAGAAGGAAATATCATCTTACTATTATAATTATGAAAGTGGTCTAGGCCACGAACAACACCGTTTGTTTTTACAAAAAACATTTTAGAGAGACGGAGATCTGGAGTAAAGCTGAGGTTTTTTATGAAGATGAAGATGAAGATGAAGATGATGAGAAATATGAATGCGAGTAGAACTATTGCAATGAGTCTTATTAGCCTCGAGTGTGGCTGCCCAACCTGATTTTGGTTCTCTTGTTTAGTGATAGCCATTTTTGTGTGAATTTGACAACTTATTGGATATGGTTAGGGTATTATATATCATACCAAAAGGAAATCTTTTGCTAAGGGAATGTCTTGCAACCAAGTATTTGCTTTTTCTTTTCATCAATTCTGTTCTTTAACTTTAATCATATTGTAATATATATGTAAATTTCACGAGCAAAGGTGCTACAAATGATTCTTAGCTTGAAGATGGAGAAACAAGGAATAACTGGAGCTCTCAAGTGATCCTTTGATTCATGTTTGGAAATTGTAACTTTTGTGGATCCTTTCTTCATCTTGAAGGCTTCCATGAGAACCCCTTTAGTATTGGATCTATCTGTCAGATATATCGCAAAGATGACGAGATCGATTTTTTTAAATACTCCACAAATGTCTCACCCATTTTCTTTCCTCTACTCTACTCTAGGCTTTTATTCATACATAAAAACAATGCAAGAAATTGACTCCATATCTTTAAACTAAGTTATCCACATGTGTATATAGAGTATAGTGATTTAGCGTTTACCACTGTATGGTGAACACGTGCACTGGTAGTTTGATATCTCGATGATGGATTGCTAGACGGATGACTCATGGAGTTGTGTGATGATATTTTCTTGGAGACCTACATTTAATAATGTATATGTTAATAATTACAGATACTATAATATTGCACAAACTCACATATAATTAACGGATATATACCTTGATGTATTTTCGTGGCCATTGAATAAATTGGCCACCTAACGCATCATGTAAGGTTTTCACTTCTTCAGTCTAGCAACAGGTTCTACTGTGTCTACCCGCACCTTGACGAAACCCGGCTCGATAGGTAATCCATGTAGTATCCCATCTCTACTCGTATATACTTGCCCTTTAGCTACTCTTTGTTCTGTTCCAAACCATTCTATAATCAACTCACATGCCTGCACAACCTAGAATTTTGTTAATATTTCAAATATATAGCGTAACAGGTTCACAAGATAAACATCACATAATGGATCATTAAAACCTAAGCATTTATTGCGATCTTTGGCAATAAACATCGACCATGTCTCACAACAGCACGACATGCAAATGCGTTAAAACTAAAGGCAATCCAACACTCTAATTGCAAAAATCTATACTACCCACGACACACCACATACATGTTTACTATATGTATCGAAACAAAAATGACAAACATACAATTAACCAAATGTACCCATTAAAAATGGAAGTCTAGAAAGTGACAGGAGTCTAGAAAGTGACGTGTATCAGCACAACACAACAAATCCATCATTTTCTAATCTATTCATTCCTTTGTATTTTTTATCCTTCACGCCTCTTTTTAATCATCCACATTATGAATTGATCACTCTTGTACAACATTTTTACACACTAGTACATTTACACATGCTTCATACTTCCATAAGTTTCCAACGATAACCATCATTCACAAAACCCAAATGACTATCGTGACGTATAGATACATTCGTTGCTGTAAATTTAGGCTTTATAAACCGAATACTTGTTATTGCACATAAAACGTTCATGATATTATACATTAAACATTTCAATTACCTACTCCTGTACATTTCATATACAATCTAACTTTCCCCTTTTCCTTTTCCCTAAATGTAACAAAACATATAATGTACATAACTCACCACAATAGCTTATTCTAACTTATATTAACAAAACATATTACTCGTGCAAATGATATAAGCTTTAGAGGTTGGAACATTTTGTTAATACAATAGTTAAATATATTTCTTACCAACTCGTAAGTCTTTGACGATGAGCTTCGTCAACTCCTTTTTCTCTGTGTCTTTGTTAAGTACTAATCGGCCTAAAACATGATTCACCGAGCGAATTGACCGCAATCCTCCGGCTCCATATCCTCTTGCCATTGAGCTTCTTTTTCAATATACCTGATCATGCATCGATGGTTAAAATCGTTGGTATCAAAAGATAACGTAGCTACAAGAAATCCCGGACTTAACAAAGAACAAAATCTGTCTTAAACACTCGTAATTTCTTTAATCAATTTCTAACAATGAACAACTACATATCTATCAACTGCTACGAAAGCATCTAATAAGATGCTAAAGTTAGATTTTTTCGATAAAGAGAAACAACAAAGTCCATTTTCTATATGCATCTATGATTGTGAAAGTTGTAAGTGTGAATTAAAAAAATTATTAGGCAACACTAAGTTTCATAAATGATTTGAATATAATAAAAATAAGAAACCCTTGTAACACACGGGTCTTTAACTATACTATAAGCACGATATAGTTATGGTAGAAACCTGCTTTATACAACACGGGTGTTTGGTTGATGTTGCAGACAAACACTCTGCCGCATGAGTGTTTGGTTGCGTGTGTTTAGTTCCTAAGTGTGTGTTTAGCATCCGCCATAAGAGATGTGGAGTCATGTCAAAAACGTTTGTAATTCAAAAGAATTAGTAATGAATTTCGTTTACAAATTTAACATAGTAGATTTAAGAGTAAAGCTCGACATGGATTTGAGGCCACAAGGTTGCTTTGAACTTGTCGGGTGCGTCGTCCCAAGACGACATGGATGGCTACATAGCCAAACACACACACACATATACATAGCCAAACACACACACACAAAGAAAAAAAGAAAAACAAAAAAAAACACAGAGTTTGGCTTGAATGCTAAAAAAACTTACTAACTTTGTTTTTATCATATAAACATTAAATAATATTTACAAATGTCTAACCTGTTATTATCATTATGAAAGTAGTCTAGTCCACGAAGAACACCGTTAACGAAACAGGAAGAGTGACATAACTGATGGTAATTTTTCAGTTGTATGGTGCATAACCCGCGTGTTTTATAGGAAATTTTTGTATTGATTTAACTGAAGTCTCGTGTAATGTAAGTGTGTTAGAGATGGAGATCTATTAGGTTTATAATTCATCATTGGGTTACTTTTCCTAGTACTGGTATAGAGGCCCAAATCCGTGCAAAGGTCCATATTTTTTAAGTCTATAGGGTTAAGCGACCCGAATAATCCTTAACCGGGTTGGTTAATCGGAAGAAAATCTTACTTGTAACCGACCCTAATAAAGTGCAGGTTATTCGAGTACGGCTGGTGGAAATCGCTTCGTTTCATAAATAACCAAATGAGGTATTCATTTGTTTTCCTTGTGATGTTGATTTGTCTTATGATGTTTAGCTTGCCTATACAAGTGTGATATTTATGTAACAATCTTCTTTTTAGTATCATTTCTCCAAGTAAAATAGAAACATGTGATAGTCTTGTAAAGGTCGAGATTGATTTAGGTGAGCATGGTCTATAATCGCCTTAAAGATGAGGAAGATATTTCGAAACACTTTTGTGGGAAAACAATGCTACAAAGAGGATGTATCTTATGGGTGTGAAAATGGGTTCTTCTTAGTACCCGATCATTGTTTTACTATCAAAGTTTTAATGTTGTTCTTTGTTATCCTTTACTTGTTGTTAATGTACCAAATTTCATATCTTATTAATACACGACATCAACTAGAACATAAAATCGGAGCATTGGAACTTCTTGTAAAACTTTGATAGACGATACATCCCTTCGTTGTAGTATCACTTTCTCACAACAGCCATTTGAGATCACCAACTTCTTTACTCGAGTGTCACAATTTTACATGATGTGAACCTCATTTTTCAATGTTTCTACCCTTGTACGATTTACTTAAACCATCAAATGGTAAGAAAATTTACATATATTTTTTTTGATAGGCAATATGTTTCAACGAACAAACAAGTACATACAAAGGCATCCACTATATAACCAAAATGGTTAAGAATAGGGACCCACGGAAAAAATAAATAACTTACAAATTACATATTCTTAAGATAACAAAAATTACATATTCTTTATCACGGCTACCCGCCCATCTCCAGGTCCACCTTGGTCTCATTTTTCTTGTGTCTACGATAGCAGGCACAAGTAATGTGATAGGCGGTGAACAGAGCCAAGACTGCGCCTATCAATGACGCTATCACTTTTAGAGTGTCAGCAGCCTCCGACCCGTGAATACTATTAACAACGGTTACATTTTGGTTATCCGAAGGAAGAGGGTTAGGAGAAGGAAATATCATCTTACTATTATCATTATGAAAGTGGTCTAGGCCACGAACAACACCGTTTGTTTTTACAAAAAACATTTTAGAGAGACGGAGATCTGGAGTAAAGCTGAGGTTTTTTATGAAGATGAAGATGAAGATGAAGATGGTGAGAAATATGAATGCGAGTAGAACTATTGCAATGAGTCTTATTAGCCTCGAGTGTGACTGCCCATCCTGATTTGGGTTCTCTTGTTTAGTGATAGCCATTTTTGTGTGAATTTGACAACTTATTGGATATGGTTAGGGTATTATATATTATACCAAAAGGTGAGAATCTTTTGCTAAGGGAATGTGTTGCAACCAAGTATTTGCTTTTTCTTTCCATCAATTCTGTTCTTTAACTTTAATCATATTGTAATATATATGTAATTTCACGAGCAAAGGTGCTACAAATGATTCTTAGCTTGAAGATGGAGAAACAAGGAATAACTGGAGCTCTCAAGTGATACTTTGATTCATGTTTGGAAATTGTAACTTTCGTGGATCCTTTCTTCATCTCGAAGGCTTCCATGAGAACCCCTTTAGTATTGGATCTATCTGTCAGATATATAACAAAGATGACGAGATCGATTTTTTAACTACTCGGCAGGCCTTTATTCGTACATAAACTAATATGTGCAAGTTTGTGTTCTTCTTTTATTGTTATCAGGAAAGTTAAAAGAGAATGATGTGTACTTTTGTGAGCCGGAGGATACCAATAGTAGTAACCTTATAAAAGTTTGAAAGTTTATCAAGCATATATTCTTTAAGTTTTTGTCAAGTCTCCACTCCACAAATGTCTACCCATTTTCTTTTCCCTCTACTCTACTCTAGGTCGCAATATTCTCTTACTGTTGTACTCTACTAGAACACCAAATTATTCTATTTATTTGGTTTGTAATACATCATTAAACAATTTGAGTTTCTTTTTCATGTTTTATGGTGTTTAAGCTCTAAAAAAATACACGGGTAACCTTATAGATGTAGATTATGCTTGGGATGGGATCCATGTTAAGAGAGAGAAAGAACCAAATATAAGCAAATTTTGACTTTTATTAACCAATTAGGAGGCTTGATTTTGCAATTGAGCTCTCCCGTTAGTAAATAGAAAAATTGGTTTTCACTTTATTCTCTTATTGATTTAGTTTTAAGGAAAACAATGCAAGAAATTGACTCCATATCTTTAAACTAAGTTATCCACATGTGTATATAGAGTATAGTGATTTAGCGTTTACCACTGTATGGTGAACACGTGCACTGGTAGTTTGATATCTCGATGATGGATTGCTAGACGGATGACTCATGGAGTTGTGTGATGATATTTTCTTGGAGACCTACATTTAATAATGTATATGTTAATAATTACAGATACTATAATATTGCACAAACTCACATATAATTAACGGATATATACCTTGATGTATTTTCGTGGCCATTGAATAAATTGGCCACCTAACGCATCATGTAAGGTTTTCACTTCTTCAGTCTAGCAACAGGTTCTACTGTGTCTACCCGCCTTGACGAAACCCGGCTCGATAGGTAATCCATGTAGTATCCCATCTCTACTGTATATACTTGCCCTTTAGCTACTCTTTGTTCTGTTCCAAACCATTCTATAATCAACTCACATGCCTGCACAACCTAGAATTTTGTTAATATTTCAAATATATAGCGTAACAGGTTCACAAGATAAACATCACATAATGGATCATTAAAACCTAAGCATTTATTGCGATCTTTGGCAATAAACATCGACCATGTCTCACAACAACACGACATGCAAATGCGTTAAAACTAAAGGCAATCCAACACTCTAATTGCAAAAATCTATACTACCCACGACACACACATACATGTTTACTATATGTATCGAAACAAAATGACAAACATACAATTAACCAAATGTACCCATTAAAAATGGAAGTCTAGAAAGTGACAGGAGTCTAGAAAGTGACGTGTATCAGCACAACACAACAAATCCATCATTTTCTAATCTATTCATTCCTTTGTATTTTTTATCCTTCACGCCTCTTTTTAATCATCCACATTATGAATTGATCACTCTTGTACAACATTTTTACACACTAGTACATTTACACACATGCTTCATACTTCCCATAAGTTTCCCAACGATAACCATCATTCACAAAAACCCAAATGACTATCGTGACGTATAGATACATTCGTTGCTGTAAATTTAGGCTTTATAAACCGAATACTTGTTATTGCACATAAAAACGTTCATGATATTATACATTAAACATTTCAATTACCTACTCCTGTACATTTCATATACAATCTAACTTTCCCCTTTTCCTTTTCCCTAAATGTAACAAAAACATATAATGTACATAACTCACCACAATAGCTTATTCTAACTTATATTAACAAAAACATATTACTCGTGCAAATGATATAAGCTTTAGAGGTTGGAACATTTTGTTAATACAATAGTTAAATATATTTCTTACCAACTCTGTAAGTCTTTGACGATGAGCTTCTGTCAACTCCTTTTTCTCTGTGTCTTTGTTAAGTACTAATCGGCCTAAAACATGATTCACCGAACGAACAGACTGCAACCCCTCCGGGCTCCATATCCTCTTGCCATTGAGCTTCTTTTTCAATATACCCTGATCATGCATCGACTGGTTAAAATCGTTGGTATCAAAAGATAACGTAGCTACAAGAAATCCCGGACTTAACAAAGAACAAAATCTGTCTTAAACACTCGTAATTTCTTTAATCAATTTCTAACAATGAACAACTACATATCTATCAACTGCTACGAAAGCATCTAATAAGATGCTAAAGTTAGATTTTTTCGATAAAGAGAAACAACAAAGTCCATTTTCTATATGCATCTATGATTGTGAAAGTTGTAAGTGTGAATTAAAAAAATTATTAGGCAACACTAAGTTTCATAAATGATTTGAATATAATAAAAATAAGAAACCCTTGTAACACACGGGTCTTTAACTATACTATAAGCACGATATAGTTATGGTAGAAACCTGCTTTATACAACACGGGTGTTTGGTTGATGTTGCAGACAAACACTCTGCCGCATGAGTGTTTGGTTGCGTGTGTTTAGTTCCTAAGTGTGTGTTTAGCATCCGGCCATAAGAGATGTGGAGTCATGTCAAAATACGTTTGTAATTCAAAAGAATTAGTAATGAATTTCGTTTACAAATTTAACATAGTAGATTTAAGAGTAAAGCTCGACATGGATTTGAGGCCACAAGGTTGCTTTGAACTTGTCGGGTACGTCGTCCCAAGACGACATGGATGGCTACATAGCCAAACACACACACACAATATACATAGCCAAACACACACACACAAAAGAAAAAAAAAAAAAAAAAAAAAACAGTTTGGCTTGAATGTTAGAAAAAACTTACACCTTTGTTTTTATCATATAAACATCAAACAATATTCACAAATGTCTAACCTGTGTTATAATCATTATGAAAGTAGTCTAGTCCACGAAGAACACCGTTAACGAAACAGGAAGAGTGACATAACTGATGGTAATTTTTCAGTTGTATGGTGCATAACCTGCGTGTTTTATAGGAAATTTTTTGTATTGATTTAACTGAAGTCTGCGTGTAATGTAAGTGTGTTAGAGAGATGGAGATCTATTAGGGTTTATAATTCATCATTGGGTTACTTTTCCTAGTACTGGTATAGAGGCCCAAATCCGGTGCAAAGGTCCATATTTTTTTTAAGTCTATAGGGGTTAAGCGACCCGAATAATCCTTAACCGGGTTGGTTAATCGGAAGAAAATCTTACTTGTAACCGACCCTAATAAAGTGCAGGTTATTCGAGTACGGCTGGTGGAAATCGCTTCGTTTCATAAATAACCAAATGAGGTATTCATTTGTTTTCCTTGTGATGTTGATTTGTCTTATGATGTTTAGCTTGCCTATACAAGTGTGATATTTATGTAACAATCTTCTTTTTAGTATCATTTCTCCAAGTAAAATAGAAACATGTGATAGTCTTGTAAAGGTCGAGATTGATTTAGGTGAGCATGGTCTATAATCGCCTTAAAGATGAGGAAGATATTTCGAAACACTTTTGTGGGAAAACAATGCTACAAAGAGGGATGTATCTTATGGGTGTGAAAATGGGTTCTTCTTAGTACCCGATCATTGTTTTTACTATCAAAGTTTTAATGTTGTTCTTTGTTATCCTTTACTTGTTGTTAATGTACCAAATTTCATATCTTATTAATACACGTACATCAACTAGAACATAAAATCGGAGCATTGGAACTTCTTGTAAAACTTTGATAGACGATACATCCCTTCGTTGTAGTATCACTTTCTCACAACAGCCATTTGAGATCACCAACTTCTTTACTCGAGTGTCACAATTTTACATGATGTGAACCTCATTTTTCAATGTTTCTACCCTTGTACGATTTACTTAAACCATCAAATGGTAAGAAAATTTACATATATTTTTTTTGATAGGCAATATGTTTCAACGAACAAACAAGTACATACAAAGTCATCCACTATATAACCAAAATGGTTAAGAATAGGGACCCACGGAAAAAATAAATAACTTACAAATTACATATTCTTAAGATAACAAAATTACATATTCTTTATCACGGCTACCGCCCATCTCCGGTCCACCTTGGTCTCATTTTTCTTGTGTCTACGATAGCAGGCACAAGTAATGTGATAGGCGGTGAACAGAGCCAAGACTGCGCCTATCAATGACGCTATCACTTTTAGAGTGTCAGCAGCCTCCGACCCGTGAATACTATTAACAACGGTTACATTTTGGTTATCCGAAGGAAGAGGGTTAGGAGAAGGAAATATCATCTTACTATTATCATTATGAAAGTGGTCTAGGCCACGAACAACACCGTTGTTTTACAAAAACATTTTAGAGATCAAAATTTTGGAAAATAACAAAAAAATAATGAATTTGAAAAAAAAATATGCATAAAAGTAAAAATATTTGTTCGCTACCCACAAAAGCAAATAACGACAAATATGATACACTTTAAAAACATTTGCCCTTTTTAAATAAAAATTCAAAAATCACTTTATAAATGGTTGTAAACTCCGATTAGTAACTTTTACAACTCACTCACTAGAAAAGCTCATACACTCCAAAAAAATGGCTTGACTATAAAATCTAACTGGTCTATTACATTTGAATATAACAAAGGTTTTTATAGCCAAGTGGTTGGATTTTGCAAGCCGTTCCCACCACTACTAAATGTGATTCCAAGAGCCGAATTAGAATGAATACCACACAGAAAAGTCAAGACCAGACTCCCATGTTGCGATGGGTTAAAAGCTTTTTATAGTGCGCGCGATTTTGCTTATATGCCGATGTACATATAAAAATTTAAACTATAACACCTTTTGAGTTGTAAATTGTAATATCGAGATACTAAGAGTGTTTCTAGCTCATAAAAGTTATACAAGTTTTGAGTTAATTGACAATATGAATGTAAACAATTTTGTTATATAAACTAAGATAAAAACATGTGATCATAAATTTAGTTAACGTATAAACATACCAATTTGTCCAATTTTACTATTCATTCACAAATTTTTTCGGATAATAATGGGTGATAAATTTCATCTTTTAGCAAATTAACATATTAGCATTCACTTCTATACTTTTTTATTTTTCTTTCTTTCCATTTTCACTTTCACATTTCGTTATTCCAACATGCTACCTCATGCGTATCAATATATATTTTTATGTGATATACACTATTGATTCATATCGTAATATGAGACTCTAATCATCCATCAATTTATCCTTATGATTTTATTCGAACTATTCTACAAAATTGATGTTTGAGAGTACATTTAAAGTGATTTATTTTTCATAATCTAAGAGGAAAACTCTGAAACTAGATCGCAGTTGCTCAACAAACAATACGACGAAGTATAGTTTCATGACATACAATTCCACATTAAGTTGGTGGGTTGTAATCCTCAAGCTTTCTTTGCACAAATGGCTTTTTTTACCCATTTTTAGCATCACACTATGTTTCTCTGCCCGACATATGATATTTACAAAAACATTTAAAAAAGCATCGCGTTAGTCTACACTCGAAACAAGTTTATCAATATAGTTTGTAGATTATTGCAATCGTTATACCCGGGCAACGCACGGGTATTGTACTAGTTCGGGCTGGTTAATCGGAAGAAAATCTTACTTGTAACCGACCCTAATAAAGTGCAGGTTATTAAAGTACGTCTGGTGGAAATCGCTTTGTTTAAAAAATAACCAAATGAGATATTCATTTGTTTTCCTTGTGATGTTGATTTGTCTTATGGTGTTTAGCTTGCCTATACAAGTGTGACATTTTACGTAACAACCTTCTTTTTAGTATCATTTCTCCAAGTAAAATAGAAACATGAGATAGTCTTGTAAAGGTCAAGATTGATTTAGATGAGCATGGTCTATAATCGCCTTCCAGATGAGGAAAACGCTTTTGTGGGAAAACGATGCTAGTTGTTGATGTACCAAATTTCATATGTTATTAATACACGTACATCAACTAGAACATAAAACCGGAGCATTGGAACTTCTTGTAAAACTTTGATAGCTACGACATTGCCATGATTTTATACACTGTTCGGGAACTCTTTTCAAGAGATAGACGATACATCCCTTAATTCTTTGTAGTATCACTTTCTCACAACAGCCATTTGAGATCACCAACTTCTTTACTCGAGTGTCACAATTTTACAGGATGTGAACTTCAGTTTTCAATGTTTCTACCCTTGTAAGATTTACTTAAACCAGTAAATGGTAAGAAAATTTACATATATTTTTTTTGAAAGGCAATATGTTTCAACGAACAAACCAAGTACATACAAAGGCATCCACTATATAACCAAAATGGTTAAGAACAGAGACCCACGAAAAAAAGAAATAACTTACAAATTGCATATTCTTAACATAATAAAAATTACATATTTCTTTATCACAACGACTCGCCCATCTCCAGGTCCACCTTGGTCTCGTTTTTCTTATGTCTACGATAGCAGGCACAAGTACAGTGATAGGCGGTGAACAGCGCCAAGACTGCGCCTATCACTGACGCTATCACTTTTAGAGTGTCAGCAGCCTCCGACCCGTGAATATAATTAACAACGGTTACATTTTGGTTCTCGAGATGAAGAGGGTTAGGAGAAAGAGATATCGTCTTACTATTATCATTATGAAAGTGGTCTAGGCCACGAACAACACCGTTTGTTTTTACAAAAAACATCTTCGAGAGACGGAGATTTGGAGTAAAACTGAGGTTTTTTATGAAGATGAAGATGAAGATGGTGAGGAATATGAATGCAAGTAGGACTATTGCAATGAGTCTTATTAGCCTCGAGTGTGACTGCCCATCCTGATTTGGGTTCTCTTGTTTAGTGATAGCCATTTTTGTGTGAATTTGACAACTATGGTTCGGGTATTATATATCATACCAAAAGGTGAGAATCTTTTGCTAAGGGAATGTCTTGCAACCAAGTATTTGCTTTTTCTTTCAATCAATTCTGTTCTTTAACTTTAATCATATTGTAATATATATGTAATTTCACGAGCAAAGGTGCTACAAATGATTCTTAGCTTGATGATGGAGAAACAAGGAATAACTGGAGCTCTCAAGTGATCCTTTGATTCATGTTTGGAAATGGTAACTTTTGTGGATCCTTTCTTCATCTCGAAGGCTTCCATGAGAACCCCTTTAGTGTTGGATCTATCTGTCAGATATATAACAAAGATGACGAGATCGATTTTTTAAATACTCGGCAGGCCTTTATTCGTACATAAACTAATATGTGCAAGTTTGTGTTCTTCTTTTATTGTTATCAGGAAAGTTAAAAGAGAATGATGTGTACTTTTTTGGGTAAAAGGGCCTTAAATCCCCGGTAAATATATCCAAAAATTCAATGAAGTACAATTGACATGGACGTACATCCCATGCCCTCTGCCCGTTACATAGGCGATATGACTCTACATATGTAATTAAGCTAAACAAGCCGCTAAGCGCGAAGAACACACACTAAACCGCTTTAACAAACATAATAGAAAACAAATTACATTCAAATTAACAATCTAAATGTAACTAAGTCCGAGTTCAAAGAACCACTTCCATAGTGTGCGACTCCGTCTTCAATCATCATTTGTTGACGTTCGAGTACAACACTAACTTCCATGCCATTAGACAATGATGCACGCCCTACCTACACTAGAAGAGGCAAAAGGTCCAAGCACATCAACAAGGTGAGAACCGGCCACTACAACTCGGTAACCGGCATGAACTCCGTTACAAACCCATGCCAAGCAACCAAGAATCCGGTGACCAACTAAAGTAAGATGACTCTAGTACCATCATGCCCTAGCCGAACCACCACAAGCCACCATAGCCGCTGATTTTTACATGCACCCAACCCTATCTAGAACGACCACGACCAAGCAACACAACAATCAACCGGCCATGCAATCAAGACCGATTGTCGAATAAAGACAACCAACCACAACCAAATCATGACCGAACAACCATGAACCGTATAGCAAGCAACCAAACAAAAAGAACCCATGCAAGCGTATGAACCCTAGCCTCGATACCCCATTGATTGAACCCAAGGCGATTCTATCAACCCTAATCGGAATTGAGATCAAATCACCAACAACCAAGATCATGAAGCTTGAACCCCAACGAAGACAAACCCGCAATCCACAAAGATTGCGAGCCACATAAACCCTAACCGGAATGAACCCAACTCAAGAAGACACCGCGATCATGGAGAAAATAACCCACGATCAACACCAGCAATTCAAAGAAGGAAATCTCCGGAATCGCACCAATGAGATCCAGCAAAACCCCAAGAATTGCATAACAATGAAACAAGGATGATGAAAAATCCGTAACAAAGCGTTAAGAATCATCATCACAAGCGATCCTTGTTCAACATCCATCAAAACCGAATGGTTTTGAAACCCTAATAAATCCACCCGGTACGCCCCGATCTAAAAACCAAACCGGTTTGAATGAAACAAAGGATTGGTTTCTCTCAAACAAAAATCTAAGCGATTAATGTAGATTAACATAACTTGAATCTTGATTGGAAGAATTAATTCCCTAGAAGATTGAAAATCAAAACTAGGGTTTCAAGCTAAGAAAATCGCCCATAAGGGCTAGAGAGAGAGAGCCGACTTTTTTTTTATGTGTACTTTTTTGTGAGCAGGAGGATACCAATAGTAGTAACCTTATAAAAGTTTGAAAGTTTATCAAGCATATATTCTTTAAGTTTTTGTCAAGTCTCCACTCCACAAATGTCTACCCAATAAGTTTCACTTTTACGGTTTTACCACTTATAGACTTTATCAATTTGTATACAATAAAGTATATGAGATATGCTATAAGGACCTTCCTTATGAGTCAACCGTATAAACTGCGAAGCACATAATACAACACTGCGATGCACACAGTACAAATTTTAATGCGTGCAATGATTGGAAACTCCCTATAGGTGGCGGGTCTATATAAACTGCCCAAAAGTATATATGGGTTTAAAATAAGCAACAGACATTGACCTTAGGTAGGGGTATGGTTGTCTACGTCTTAACCTCCCCCATACACCGTGGAAGACGATATTGGGACCCATAACCCGTGAAAACGGTATTGGGAGTTACTTTTTACATTGTCATGTCTAAGAACTAGCATCTTGTTCATTTACTTCTATTTACATTTTTAGCCAGCTGGTAGTTGTGGGAACACAAAAATAAAATGGATATGCGTTGTGACATTATGTAAACATTAATAGTATGTTAGAATACATGGAATGTCTTTTATCGCACGTATCTTATAACTAACTTGCGCGCATTTAAACCATAGATAATTCGGGTAATTAACTTGTCCGCTAACGACTTCATATGATACAGTAAAATTTTTATAAATTAATAATGTTGAGACCGACATATTTTATTAATTTAGCGAGATATTATTATATCAATAAAATAAATTATTTGTTAAGAGAGGCAAGAATTTTCAAAAATTTTGCAAAATAACAAAAAAATGATGAATTTGGAAAAAAAAATATCAAAAAAGCAAAAACATTTGTTCGCTACCCATAAAACCAAATAATGACAAATATGATACATTTTAAAAACATTTGCCCTTTTTAAATAAAAATTCAAATATCACTATATAAATGGTTGTAAACTCCGATTAGTAACTTTTACAACTCACTCACTAGAAAAGCTCATACACTACAAAAAAATGGCATAACTATAAAATCTAACTGGTCTATTACATTTGAATATAACAAAGGTTTTTATAGCCAAGTGGTTGGATTTTGCAAGCCGTTCCCACCACTACTAAATGTAATTCCAAGAGCCGAATTAGAATGAATACCACACAGAAAAGTCAAGACCAGACTCCCATGTTGCGATGGGTTAAAAGCTTTTTATAGTGCGCGTTTATAGTTGGAAAAAAAGCATACTTTGTATTATCGATTTTGCTTATATGCCGATGTACATATAAAAATTTAAACTATAACACCTTTTGAGTTGTAAATTGTGATATCGAAATACTAAGAGTGTTTCTAGCTCATAAAAGTTATACAAGTTTTGAGTTAATTGACAATATGAATATAAACAATTTTGTTATATAAACTAAGATAAAAACATGTGATTATAAATTTAGTAAACGTATAAAAATATCAATTTGTCCAATTTTACTATTCATCCACAATTTTCTTCGGATAATAATGGGTGATAAATTTCATCTTTTAGCAAATTAACATATTAGCATTCACTTCTATACTTTTTTATTTTTCTTTCTTTACATTTTCACGTTCACATTTCGTTATTCCAACATGCTACCTCATGCGTATCAATGTATATTTTTATGTGATATACACTATTGATTCATATCGTAATATGAGACTCTAATCTTCCATGTTGTAATATGAGACTCTAATCTTCCATCAATTTATCCTTATGATTTTATTCGAACTATTCTACAGAATTGATGTTTGAGAGTACATTTAAAGTGGTTTATTTTTTCATAATCTAAGAGGAAAACTCTAACTAGATCGCATTTGCTCAACAAACAATACGACAAAGTATAGTTTCATGACATACAGTTCTACATTAAGTTGGTGGGTTGTAATCCTCAAGCTTTCTTTGCACAGATGGCTTTTTTTACCCATTTTTAGCATCACACTATGTTTCTCTTGCCCGACATATGATATTTACAAAACATTTAAAAAGCATCGCGTTAGTCTAAACTCGAAACAAGTTTATCAATATAGTTTGTAGATTATTGCAATCGTTATACCCGGGCAACGCACGGGTATTGTACTAGTTCGGGTTGGTTAATCGGAAGAAAATCTTACTTGTAACCGACCCTAATAAAGTGCAGGTTATTCAAGTACGGCTGGTGGAAATCGCTTTGTTTCATAAATAACCAAATGAGGTATTCATTTGTTTTCCTTGTGATGTTGATTTGTCTTATGGTGTTTAGCTTGCCTATACAAGTGTGACATTTTACGTAAGGGCTAATGGTCCAAAAAATATACAAACTTGCCACTTTTTACTATTGTGACAATAAACTTTTAATTTTCCTATTAAAACAAAAAACATTCTTAATGACTCTTATTGTAACCAAAAAACTTTCTTAATGACTCTTATTGTAACCAAAACTGGCACGTGGCAACATTAATTAATTTTCCTATTACTATTGTGACAATAAACTTGCAACCTTTTACTATTGTGACAATAAACTTGTCACCTTTTACTATTGTGCTTTATTGTAACCAAAACTGACACGTGGCAACATTAACTAACCCTTAACCCAAAAAAATCATTTATATAACATTAACTAAAGCACTCTCTTCTTTTCCATAGTCCAAATCTCCCACCACCAACACCCCTTATCGCCAACACCCTCAAACGCTGGACCCGTTTCACCGCCGGAACCGTACACAGCCGGAACCCCTCAACCGTCGGACCCTCCACCGCCCGACCTCACTTCCATAGATCCTCACTCACAAAACCAAACTATCACCGAAAATACCTCTCCACCATCGAGTCGTACCACCAACACCACCGAGATCTACAACTTCTCGAACCCCTCGAATAAGACCACCACCACCGAAACGCCCGGCGTCACAACATGTTTCCAGTTTTATTTTTTTTAACTATTTATCTTTTTTGGTCATATCTAAATTTATATAATATTTTTTTCAAATCTTGCCCGAATCCACCTTGTCGTCATTCTTGATGCTTCCTTGCCGCTTTTTTTCTTGACCAATTTATTGCTTATTGCTATTGATGCCGTTTTGAGTTATATAATATGAGGTTTTGGGTCTTTTCCATATAAATATGAGTTTCCTTTTAAATCTTTAATCGAAGATTTTATTTTATTATTATTTTTAATATATGAAAAATCGATTTTTAATGTTATTTATTAGATCGATATTTGATTTTAACTTTTATAGATTCGATTTTTGAGATTTGTTTCTAATAATTCAATTTTTATAAATCGATTCTATTTTATAGTTTTATAACTCGATTTTTAATTTGCTTTTTACATCTAATTTTCGAGTATAAATGTTTTTTTGGGTTAAGGGTTAATTAATGGGTTAATGGTCCAAAAATATACAAACTTGCCACCTTTTACTATTGTGACAATAAACTTTCTTAATGACTCTTATTGTAACCAAAACTTTCTTAAAGGTTAATTAATGTTGCCACGTGTCGGTTTTGGTTACAATAAGAGTCATTAAGAAAGTTTTTGTTTTAATAGGAAAATTAAAAGTTTATTGTCACAATAGTAAAAGGTGGCAAGTTTATATATTTTTTGGACCATTAACCCTTTACGTAACAACCTTCTTTTTAGTATCATTTCTCCAAGTAAAATAGAAACATGAGATAGTCTTGTAAAGGTCAAGATTGATTTAGATGAGCATGGTCTATAATCGCCTTCCAGAAGAGGAAAACGCTTTTGTGGGAAAACGATGCTAGTTGTTGATGTACCAAATTTCATATGTTATTAATACACGTACATCAACTAGAACATAAAACCGGAGCATTGGAACTTCTTTTAAAACTTTGATAGCTACGACATTGCCATGATTTAATACATTGTTTGGGAACTCTTTTCGAGAGATAGACGATGCATCCCTTCTTTGTAGTATCACTTTCTCACAACAGCCATTTGAGATCACCAACTTCTTTACTCGAGTGTCACAATTTTACCTGATGTGAGCTTCATTTTTCAATGTTTCTACCCTTGTACGATTTACTTAAACCAGCAAATGGTAAGAAATTTTACATATATTTTTTTTGAAAGGCAATACGTTTCAACGAACAAACCAAGTACATACAAAGGCATCCACTATATAACCAAGATGGTTAAGAATAGGGACCCACAAAAAAATAAATAACTTACAAATTACATATTCTTAACATAATAAAAATTACA